>BQNB010036612.1:0-42844 GCA_026074375.1 Tanacetum coccineum | reverse complement strand
CCAAGATTTTCATTGACAATGAAAGCACCATCTGCATAGTTAAGAATCTAGTGTTTCACTCAAAGATTAAGCACATTAAGATTAGACATCATTTTATCAAAGATTAGACATCTAGTTGCTGAGAAGAAGCTTATTCAGATGATCAAGATTCACACAAATTAGAATGTTACAGATTTGCTCACAAAATCATTTGATGTTGGTAGATTTCAATAATTGATTGCAAGTATTAGAATGCTTAACCTCTGAAGTATTGATTGAGGGAGGTTAATTGTGTTAATATGCAGTGGATTATGCAAAAATAATGCTTAAATGGAATGGAACAGAAGCAAATGATGAAATTTAAGTTATAAACTGTTGCCAAACTACTACTGGTAAGTACAATTAGTACTGCTGTTATAATTAATACTGTGAGCATTAAGAGAAAGCAAAAACAGATAGAGAGAAAAAGTGAGCTTAAAAGAATTGAGAGAAAATAAAAACAGACAAAGAGAATTGTAAGCAAAAAGAAATGAGAAATGTAGTAAGAATCAAAAAACACAAAAGAAGAGAATGTGTAAACAAAACAGACAGAGTGATTCAGTAAGAAAAAGAATTGAGAGATAAAGTGAGAATCAAAAATAGAAAGAGAGATGTGTAAAACAAAAACAGACAAAGTGATTCAATGAGAAAAAGAATTGAGAGATAAAGTGAGAATAAAAACAGAAAGAGAGCTTGTGAGAATCAAAATTGTTGATGGGAATGCTTTGTGGAAACGAAAATTGAGTAAAACATGGTAACTTCAAAATTAGTAACTGCAGGGCATACTTAGTATATGGTTAGGCTAAACTTAGTACTGCTAGGCTACCGTTAGTGCTGTTTGGGAATAATAGATTTTTGGCAATTAAATATAGCCGTTGAGATATTTTTGCCAATTACTTCGCTTATAGGTTTCCTTAATTTGGATAATTCATAATCTTTCTTTAAATCATAAGATTTCTTCAAAGATAAAGAACTGATTTTATTCAGTCGGTACAATCAAAACCTTAAGTGCTATCTATATAATCTCAATTGACTTTGCCAAACACACATACTCTCATAAACGAACATAACCCAGAACCCTAATCGAACTTTTCTCAATCAACAATGGCGAATTTGGAATTCTATGACACACACAACATGGTCGCCTACTTAAAGAAACCAGAGGGAAGTGAAGGATTTCACCAAATAGTGGATTTTCTCAATGCCAGTCACATAAGGTATGCTCTTACTGAAAATCCCACTATCTATGTTTCTCCCATCAAACAGTTTTGGCAAACTGCTACTGCCAGAACACTTGATAATGGAGAAATAGAATTAACTGCTACAATAGATGGCAAAGTTAAGACTGTTACTGAGGCATCTGTTAGGAGGCATCTCTAATTAGCAGATGCTGATGGTATTAGTTCTTTGCCAACTACTAAAATCTTTGAACAACTTTCTTTAATGGGGTATGTGTCAACTTCTGACAAATTGACCTTTCAAAAAGGACACTTTTCCCCTCAATGGAGATTTCTCATCCATACCATCCTACATTGTCTAAGTCCTAAGAAAACCTCTTGGGAACAATTCAGTAGCAATATAGCAACTGCTATTATTTGCTTGGCCACTAATAAGAAATTTAATTTTTCTAAACTGATTTTTGATGGTATGGTGAAAAACTTGGATAGTAAACACAAATTTTTAATGTATCCAAGATTTATTCAAGTGTTTTTGAACAAGCACAAGAGACTGCTTCAACCTCACACAAGACTTTATATTGCTCCTACCCACACTCAAAAACTTTTTAGCAATATGAAGAGGGCTTCTAAGGGTTATACTGGGGAAAACATTCCATTGTTTCCTGCAATGATTGTTCAGGGCCTAGTTGTTCAGGGTGAAGGATCAACACACCCAGTTGAGTCCCATCACACACCCACCAGTGCTCCATCAACCTCACAACCACCAGTTTCACCAACCTCTAGGAGAACAACCAGACAGGAATCTGTGGTTCCTCAGCCCAGATCTCCTACTCAGACCCTTGTAGCAGATGAGGCTGCTTCCACAGGTGTGGATGTCAGATATGGAGGGGCTACCACTACTGTCACTGGCTTAGAAGCAGGACAGGGCAGTGGTAACATTGATAAGACCCCTACCATGCCCCATGATTCACCTCTCCCAAGAGTTAACACACTTGGAAGTGATGAGGGCAGTATGACACAACAAGAATTGATGGTTTTCTGTACAACATTGTCAAAGAAAGTGGAGAGCTTGGAGACAGACTTGAAGCAGACCAAGCAAATATATGGTGCTGCTTATACTAGGCTTATCAAGAAGGTGAAAAAGTTAGAGAAAACAGTTAAGTCCAGCCAAGCTAGAAGAAGGGCAAGAATTGTTGTCTCTGATGATGAAGATGATTTGGAGGATCCTTCCAAACAGGGGAGGAAGATAGCTGCAATTGATCAAGATCCTGGCATTTCATTGGTACAACATGATGCAGAGATTCAGGGGAGGTATGGGCATGATATGGAGTTTGACTTTGATTTTGATGCTGCTAAGGAAGTTTCTACTGCTAAGAAAGATGTTAGTACTGCTGAGCCAGTTTCTACTGCTGGTGCAGCAGTTACTACTGCTAGTGTTGCTGTTAGTACTGCCAGTCCTACAAGAAATACTAGAGTTTCTACTGCTGATGACATTACTATGGCTGAGACACTGGTGTATATCAGGAAGAGTGCAGCCAAAGACAAAGGTAAAGGTAAAATGGATGAATCTGAAACTGTAAAGACCAAGACAAAGTTGCAGCAAGAACAAGAAAGACTTGATTTTGAAGCAGCTGTGAGATTGCAAGCTGAACTTGATGAAGAAGGGAGGCAGAGGATTGCCAGGGTACATGAAGCAGCTAGCTCTTTTAATGTTGAAGAATGGGAAGACATACAAGCTAGAGTTCAAGCTGATGAAGAGTTAGTGCAGAGGTTACAAGCAGAGGAAAGAGAAAAGTACACTGAAGCTGAACAAGCAAGAATGCTTGCAGAGCTTATCAATCAGAGAAAGAGGTATTTTGCTGCACAAATAGCTGAAGAAAGGAGGAACAAGCCACCCACACATGCTCACAGAGGGAAAAAAAAAAACCCCCCCCTTTTTATATGGCTAATATATCAAGAACATGGGGACTTATACACTACAGCAGTTGAGAAGTTATTCTTTTGATGAGATCAAGAATCTGTTTGAAACAACAATGAGGAGAGTACACACTTTTGTTCCAATGGACAGTGAGATTGAAAGAGCAATTCCTGAGTCAACAGCTGGAAGTTCAAAAAGAGATGCAGAAGAAGAACTTGCTCAAGAAAGTTCAAAGAGACAAAAGACTGGAGAAAGCTCAGTATCAGCTGAAGAACCAAAAGATAAAGAAGAAGAACTGTCACAAGAAAGGCTACAGCAAATGATGATAATAGTTCTAGAGCAAGGAATGAATGTTGAAGCTTTACAAACTAAGTATCCTATAATTGACTGGGAGATTTACACTAAAGGAGCTAGGAAGTACTGGAAGATCATCAGAGTTGGAAATCATACTGAGGTATATCAATTCTTTGATGATATGCTGAAAGCATTTGACAAGGAAGACTTAGTGAAGCTGTGGAGTCTGGTAAAAGAGAAGTTCAATTCAACAGAACCAACAGAGGACAAAGAAAGAGAGATATGGGTTAAGTTAAAGAGATTGTTTGAACCAGATACAGATGATGAGTTATGAAAGCTTCAAAAGCATATTCATGATTTAACTTGGAGGCTATATGATTCATGTGTAGTGCATCATATGTCTACAGAGAAGGGAATAGACATCTATATGCTAATAGAGAAGGAGTATCCATTGTCAAGAGGAACTCTTACACAGATGCTGGTTGCAAAGCTCTTGGTGGAACAAGATAATGAGATGTCCATATAACTTCTTAGAAAGATATTCATGCAGGTTAAAAGACCAAGAAGATGAAGTGTTTGGAAGAATCCACTCAGAGAATAAGATCTTAATTCAATAAACTTGATGATTTAAAGGTAAATCACAAGTTTAGGGGAGGATTATTGGGAATTAAAAGTCTTCATACTTAGTACTGCCAAGCCAATAGTTAGTACTGCTCAAGTTCAACTGCTAGTACAAACCAGTTAGTACTGCTAGAAGTAAGTTAGTACTGCCAGTACTAAGTTAGTACTGCCAGTACTAACTTAAGACTGTTGCATGAAGATTAAGACTTCTGCATGAAGATTAAGACTGCTAAAGAGATAAAGACATATCAAGAGATTTGTATTGACTTATTCAGTGTATATCTTATAAAGTTAGAAGATTTGCTGTTATTTATTAGAATTATAGAAGATTTGTAGTTATCTTGTAAAGGACTCATTGGTGTATAAAACCTAGGTTATGGTTTTATATACACATTCATACGTTCTTGATATATACCCTAGTACTACACAGAGTACTCGTATTATTGATAATAATATTATTGGAGCTTTCCAGTAATATCATTGTACATATATTGTTCATACAGTTTACTGTTTCATTAATATTCTTCTAAGTATTAAAGAGTAGATTCCGCATACTCTTTAGTATTTACAAAGTTTCTACCATAGTTTTTCTGGATTTATCCACACGTCATACACATGAATCAATCTTCAACATTGAATATTGCCATACAAGTTGTAATAAGTTGAATAAATATAGATGCTTCGTATCAAATGACCACTGTTAGAACGCTTATAAGAATTGGTCTCATAATTTTGTAGATTATTAAAAGAACGGTCGAGTTTCTAGTGAGTGTACGTGGACATATAATTTAAGTTACGGAAGATCCTCTATGTTCGTTCTTTTGATCGTTATTATTTTATGCTCTTTTGAATCGTTGACATGTTCATATTTTTCACGCTCGTAATCTCTTTTGTCATTGCTTCATATACTCTCGTTGAATTTTGTTCCGATATTATTATAATCCTTTTGACATTCTAATTTGATATGATCCCCTTGTTTGAGAAAGGCATTTTATAATGATGATATTGTGAAAATATTTTTGAAATATATTTTGATGATGATCAATTGTGAAAATATTTTTGAAATATATTTTGATGATCAATTGTGAAAATATTTTTGAAATATATTTTGATGATGCTTGGAGAAAATTTTGTTGAAATGATTTTTGAAAATGATGTGATTCCACTTTTGTATGACCGTTTCTTATTTCTGTTCACATAGGATTCATATGCAAGGTGAACATATTTTTTTATAAAAACAATGTTTAAACTGATTTTATGAAAAAATGGCATTTGGTTGGTTTATATGTTCATTATGCTACCATAGAACCCTAGATATGTAGACAGGAGTTAATAATACCGAGCAACTAGCCATGGAGGTACCATGGTCGCGTTATTGAGGCACCAATGGTGTGACACTATCTGTGACGATGTGGTTAGTCCACGATGTTTCCCCCTTATGATTATGATATGATTTTATTGCTCGTGGGAGAGCCTTTTTATTATGATATGATTTGCTCGCGTGGGAGCCTTATGGCGAGAGCATTATGATTATGATTCGAGTACTCGGGGAAGCGTATGGATGCATCCTAGGCTATGTTATGATATGATATGTTTATGATCTGATATGATCATGCGGTCGAGTGTGTAGTGTCATACACACCTTTCGTCGATTTTAGATGCACTGGAGTCGCGATCGGTATATCACTATGATTTGTAATATATTTAGCACGTGGGAGTGCACTTGATATGATATGATGTAGGATACTCGATATAAATATCTCAAATATTTCCTTTAGCCTTATATTCTTTGATTACTCTGGTGTTATTTTTATGATCTCTTGGTATTTCTCTCTTCACTATTATATATCATGCTATTGTTATTGTTATTTGTTATCTACATCCGCGCACTGAGCAATTAGCTCACTCGCGTTTTCTTTCTTCTGCGGTAGGTACTCAGGGTTAATGGGGATGTGTGACGAGATCTAACTGGACCTTAGATATTATGCATTTGGAGACTCCACTTAGATTATATTTTTAGATATCATGTAATTTTGAGGTTACACTTTTTAGAATAAATTTTTTATAATTATTTTAGGAACTTTGCTTTTTATAAAATAGGTGCTTCATGTTTAGTTGCTTTGTCATTATTTTTTATGTGGATTTGATGTTGGATAATATAACAGTGTAGTGTCGGTGCATATCTATTTGGCACTCGCACAGAATTAATGAAGCTCATAACCCCTACAGCCTTGATATGGTTTTGCAAGATTCTCAGGTATGTATCATAGTATTTATATTAAAAAATAATCTTTACATATATCATACACTATCTTTATTTACTGTATATCATTTCCTATACAGAACAGCAGAATCTAAGTTTACATCAAGAAAGAGTAGATGCTTAGGTTTGAACCATTGTTCCAAGAAGGACAATGTTATTCTATTTCAAACTTTGCCATGGCTGAAAATAGTGGTATTACCATTGTTGCCTCACAAATACAAAATCAACTTTTATAAGGGGTAATGTTGTCACTAGAATTGATCATTTTGACAACAATGTCAGCGGTTTCATTCTTGAGCCTTTCAACCGGTTGTTGGATGGAAAACGTCATTACCATGAACACGTGACATCATTTTTTTTACAATTGCTTCAAATAGTATGTAGATGATACTTTGATTCCTATTTGACAAGTGCAATACTTTCATTTCTCTCTCATCATATTCACCAATCAATTTATAACTTCCACCAATCACATTTGTAGGTCTATTTTTAGGTTCATCAGTTAGGCATAAAAATCATTTTTCTTATGTTCATTCCTTTATACAAATCATTTATTATTTTTTAACAAATGTTATTGGGTCGGTTATTGCAATTGGAGACGTCGTCCCTGTACAGTCTGCTGTTGGTCACAAAATACGAAGGACTATGGTTTTTGAGGATGCTAAGTAAGTATCAACATATTTTATTACTAATCTATTCTGCATATAACTCCTTAAAGAAATTTTTTTTACTTTTTAATACAATATTTCACCTATTTCATATCAAACCAGTTAGATTGTACATTCTGGGACCATTGGGCCACCATGTGGGACGAGTATGCACAGAAACGTAAGGTTTTCATTCTTCAACTAGGAAAGGTCAAATACTGGGATGGTATGTTTTTCGCATTCAAACAATGTTAATTGTTCTCATTAACATAATACATTACATGTTTGCTGACCCTATACTATGTAGGGACACCGGCTATTCATAACGCTATTTTTGGGATAAAAATGTTCATCAATCGTGATGTCCCTAAAATTATTGCTTTTCGACAGAAGTTTGGATTTTTCATTGTTATTTAATCATTCTTTATGATGTTTTTCTTTAGTTTTTCAACTTTATGTTTCTAATTTCTATCTCAATGTTAAGGAGCCTCATGAATATGACGAGTCATAATTCAAGATAGAGGTGTTCAGGCCTCAAGAGCCCATTGTGACAATCGATGAGTTCTTGCATGGGGCAGTAAAGAAGATGGTGGCGAGTATCCGTGAATGTGAACAGGTTATTTTTCCATTTTATTCCATACAGTTAATATGACATAACATTATGATATGTACTGAATCCAATTACCTTTATTATATTTCAGAATACCCATTGCATTGTGTATGCAAGGATTCGTAGACTCCATAAAGAGAATGGGTGGGTATATACCGCATGCAAGGAATGCAACAGGAAAGTGGATGTTGTAGAGTGTAAAGCTTCCTTATCTTTTGGTAAAAGCAAGGTTACCTTTTACTATGAAGAGCATGATGCACTTCAGGTTGCATAAACAATGATATTTTCCATTTTTTTTTCTTTAAAAACTTATACTATGTTTATTATTGGTCTCATTATATAAAAACATATACATGTTCAAAATCAAGTATAAGGGTGATTATGCGTATCATTGACCAGTCTAGTTCGGCGCCCATTGGTTTTTTCAAAACAATGATCAACAAACTGTTTGGACATACTGCATGCGAGTTGATGGAAAAACACGGTATGGACGTTGATGAATACTGGCATGAAGAGTTGGATAAACTGGTTGGTAAGAGATTCCTGTTTATGTTGTACTACTCTCAGTAAAATGTGAACAACAACAATCACACATACAGGGGTGATGCTTTTAACGATGATCTAGAAATGATCAAGTATTTCAACCGTTAAATTTTTGTATTCTTATTCTTATCAATTATATACTTATGTATTTGTAACAAATTCAGGATGTCAATGAGGTCTTTACAATCCCTGCAAGTTAGATCAAAAGTACCAACTTAAATGATCCCAATGTCACCCATGTGCTCGATATGCAAACACCATCAAGTGGAATGGAGGCATTTGGATCTTGCCAGAGCTCTTGTAGCGATAAGAAGCGAGTGTGTAAATGAAGAAGAAGATGAAGTTTGGAGCAGTTCAAAGATGCCAAAGCTGGTCAATGTCAAGATTGGAAAAGAAGACTAAGTGTTTATAGCTTCAATCTTTTTCTTTTTCAATCTTGACACTCACCAGCTTTAGAATCTTTGAAATGCTCCCACCTTCATCTTCTTCTTCACTGTCAATGTCATCTAAATCGATCCACACTTGCTTCTTATCGCTACCAGAGCTTTGGCTAGATCCAGAAGCCTCTATTCAACTTGATGGTGTTTGCATATCGAGCACTTGGATCATTCAAGTTGGTACTTTTGATCTGACTAGCAGGGGTTATAAAGCTTTCATCGACATCCTGAATTTGTTACAAATACATAAGTATATAACTAATAAGAATAAAAATACAAAAATTTAAAGGTTAAATGACATTCCTCCAAAAAGCCTTCCTTGAAATGCTTAATCTTTCTGGATCATCGTTAAAAGCATCACACATATATGTGTGATTGTTGTTGTTTACATTGTTAGAGAATAGTACAACTTAAAAAGGAACTTCTTACCAACCACTTTACCCAACTCTTCAGGCCAGTATTCATCAACGTCCATACCGTGTTTTCCATCAACTCCTACATAGTGTAACCAGACAGTTTGTTGATCATTGTGTTGAAAAAACAATGGGCGTCGAACCAAACTGGTCAATGATACGCATAATCACCTTATACTTTATTTTAAACTTAATATAAGTTTTTTAAGATGTTTGACTTATTAACATATAAAAGTAATAGTAAATGGAAAAAATAAAACAAAATGGAAAATATCATTGTTACCTGGATGCAACCTGAACTACACCATGCTTTTCACAGTAAAATGTAACCTTGCTTTTCCCGATGATGAGGAAGCTTTACTCTTCACAACATCCACTTTCCTGTTGCATTCTTTGCATGCGGTATATCCCCACCCATTCTCTTTATGGAGTTTATGAATCCTTGCATACACAATGCAGTGGGTATTCTAAAATATAATGAAGATAATTGGATTCAGTACATATCATAATGTTATATCATATTAACTGTATGGAATAAATAGAAAAAAAATAACATGTCTACATTCGCGGATAATTGCCACCATCTTCTTTACTGCCCTATGGAAGAACTCAGTAATTGTCACAACTGGCTCTTGAGGGGTGAACACCTCTATCTTGAATTCATCATATTCAGGAAGCTCCTTAACACTGAGATAGAAATTAGAAACATAAAGTTGAAAAACTAAAGAAACACACTATAAAGAATGATTAAATAACAATGAAAAATTCAAACCGTTGTCGGAAAGCAAGAATTTCAGGGACATCACGATTGATGAACATTTTTGTCCCAAATAGAGCGTTATGAATAACCGGTGTCCCTGCATAGTATAGGGTCAGCAAACATGTAATGTATTGAATGCGAAAGACATACAATCCTAGTATTTGACCTTTCCGAGTTGAAGAATGAAAACCACATGGCCTAGTTCGTTATGTTTCTATGCATACTCGTCCCACATAGTGGTCCAATGGTCCCAGAATGTACAATCTAGCTGGTTGATTTGAAATAGGTGAAATATTGTATTAAAAAGTAAGACATTCTCTTTAAGGAGGTATAATTAAAATAGATTAGTACTAAAATATGATGATACTTACTCAGCATCCCCAATAACCATAGTCCTTCGTATTTTATGACCAACAACTGACTGTACTGGGACAACATCTCCAGTTACAATAACCAACCCAATGACATCTGTTAAAAAATAATAAAAGATTTGTATAAAAGAATGGACATAAAAAACAGGAATCAAAGTAGCATCTACATATTATTTAAAGGAATTATAAAAAAATGGCGTACCAACAGCTTTGTGTTCATGGTAATGACGACGTGTGCCATCTAACAACCGGTTGAAAGGCTCAAGAATGACATTGTTGACATTGTTGTCGAAAGGATCAATTCTAGTGACAACAGTGCCCTTATAAAAGTTGAGTTTGTATTTATGAGGCAACAATGGTAACTTACCACTATTTTTAGCTATGACAAAGTTTGAAACAGAATAACATTGCCCTTCCTAGAACAATGGTTCAAACCTAAACATCCACTCTTTCTTGATGTAAACTTGGATTCTGCTGTTTTGTAAAGGAAATGATATACAAAATATAAAGATAGTGGATGATATATGTAAAAATTATTTTTTTTAATACAAATACTATGATACATATCTGGAATCCTACAAAACTATATCGAGGCTATAGGGGTTATGAGCTTCATTAATTATGTGCGAGTGCCAAATAGATATGCACCGACCCTGCACTGTTATGTTATCCAGCATCGGATCCACATCTTTAATCATAGTGATGTTGTTTGTATGTTCAACTCCTAAAATGTAATAAAGACAATGACCATTATATATCATTCCAATAAGATGCAAGTTTTGAATGAATTTATAACCAATTGTACCATGATACACATATAAACCAATTAAAAATAATTATATAAAAAAAGTTTAAGAACATAGCATCGAAAACAAATGGAATATATTACAAATGAGTAATCATAATAAGCCAACTGTCTCATCATACACATACTTATAAACCATATAAAATGTAAAAAAATATATATGAACATTGTATTGGTAACAAAAAAAGTTTAGTGCAAATGCGTAAACATGTTAAAAATAATAAACTATAAGGAACGATTATAAAACAAACATTATAACATTAATTTCAAAATTAACATAAAAATGATAAAATGACAAACCTTTGTCCTTCTTGAAGTTGTTGCTTCCAAAGCTGTTGCTACCGAAGCCCGTAGGGAGATAGACACACATTAAAATAATTAAAGGGGATCATCCATAGATGGGTAAGGTAGTATGAAGACTATTACCGATGGAATCATTTCTACACAATCATGTCACTCTAGATCTTTGATATACTTAAGTAACTAGGGTTCTAGAGTCTAAATATGCACACACATCAATCAAGAAGCAATATTTTTAGGATCTACATACCAATTCACATGCAATCATAAGCAAACACTAATGAGATCAAGCCTAGCATATTAAAGATAAGCAAAGCATAATAACCAATCAAATAATAAGACATATTAAAAGATTAAAGGATAAAAGAACTTCACTATATTGAAATAATATGACACACACTTTGAAAAAGTCATGGTTATGGCATCGTAGATTATCACATCTTAATTTCGGTACCATAAACGATCTTACCAAACATGACTTGGTTGATGGTCTTTCGAAATTCAAATACGGAAAAGATCACCTTTGTTCTGCATGTGAGAGGGGAAAGAGCAAGAAAGCTTCTCATCCACCTAAAGTGGTTCCAAGTAATCTTTCCAAGTTGGAATTGTTACACATGGATTTATGCAGACCAATACGGGTAGCATCAATCAATGGAAAGAGATATATTCTTGTGATCGTTGATGATTATTATCGATTCACACGGGTATATTTTCTTCGCACAAAAGATGAGACTCCAGAGATCATCAAGAATTTGATTGCTCGAATTCAATTGAACTACAATGCCAAAGTTTGCAAGATTCGCACCGACAACGGTATTGAATTCAAGAATGCAGCTCATTATGACAAGTTATGCATTATGCAACAATTTTAGATTGCTCGTACGCCTCAACAAAATGGTGTTGTTGAACGACGTAAATGTACTCTTGTCGAGGCTGCACGCACAATGCTTATTTTTTCATGCTTACCAGAATTTTTTTGGGTCGAGGCAGTTTCCACCGCTTGCTTTACTCAAAATCAGTCGATAATTCATACAAGATACAACAAAACACCATATGAACTTCTTCATGGCAGAAAACCAAATGTGGAGTATCTTTATGTGTTTGGTTCATTGTGTTATCCAACAAATGACCGAGATGATCTTGGAAAAATGAAACCTAAAGCAGACATTAGTATCTTCATTGGTTATTCGGAAACATCCAGAGGGTTTCGAATTTATAATCAGCGCACCAAAAAGATTATGGAAACCATCCACGTCAATTTGACGAGCTTACAACAGTGGCTTCTGAACATGACAGTTTAGAACCCGTTTCACAATGATTTATAAATGATGATTCATTAGCAGAATCCATGAATACTCCTTCTAAAGAAGATTTGGATAATTTGTTCAGTCCAATGTACGAAGAATACTTTGAGAAGAAGTCTTACGAAATGCCCATCCATTCTGTTGCACAATGATACGGTCTAAACACACTTTATATAATATAAGTATATAAGGATGTAACAATTATAGTATAGTAAGTATTTTCCGTTGGATTTAAGAAACAAACTTTTAACCAAAGTTGTCTCAAAAACGTCCCGGGTCGTTTTCCCTCGACGAAGCGTGAATTGAGAATCGGTTTAGTCCGTGATCGTGCGTTTTGAATGGTTTAAAAGATTTTTTATTTGGTTTTCTAAGTCCTACTAAATGTAAATGACAAGTAAATAAATGCACAAAAAATAAATAAGCAAGCACGACAATTAAACACGTAAGCATAAAAAAAACGTAAACGAAAATTAAACAAAACGCGACAATTAAGCAAGTATACTAAAATTTAAGCCTACGAAAGCAAACTTAATTTCTAAACCTAAAATATGATAAAAGAAAATTTTATAAATTTTTTTATATTTTTTTGATTATTTTTCTATTTTTTATGATTTTTTAAAAAATTTTAACTAAATAAATGCAAGAAAAATATAAAACTATGAATTAAAAATCTAAGAAAAAATCTAAAAGTAGCTTACAATGTAAAGAATGCAGGAAAAATGAAAGTTTGGAAATAGCTTAAACAAATAAGCTAAAAAAAAAATCAAAACAGCACTCGAAGTGCTTATTTAAAAAGTGAGCTAGAGAAGGGTTAAAAGACAAATTGTGTAGGGCAATAATAAATTGCCCTACTGGTGCAGATGGTTAAAGTGTGTGTTTGTGAGGCGTTGGTATGTAAAGGGGAAGGTCATGGGTTCGACCCTCATGGATTCCCTTTTTGCATTTTTTTTTATTTTTTTTATTTTTCAAAACTTTCTAAAGCAAACTTGAAGAACAGCTGAAAATAAGCAAGTTTTGTAAAAGCAACTTTTTGTAAAATCAACTAAATAAGCTGAAAAGAGCTTAAAATTTTGACAGATAAGACTTAACACATATTTAGCTTTTTTCACAAATCTTAAAGGAACTTAAAAGCTAAAATAAGCTAAAGCCTAAACTGAAATAGCTACAACTACCCTACAACTAATCTAAAAAGCAAGTTTGATCAAAAATTAAACCAAATCTATAAGCCATAAGCTCAATTAAGCACTTAAGCACTTTTTATTAAAAACAGTTAACAAAACAGACAAAAGGGCATCTTTGAGCTTAATTTTAAGCTAGCTAATGGAACCTTATGGACTAATGACCTATATTACCTTAAAGCTTGTGCTTAATACTATCTAAATCAGCATTCAAAAGGTATTTTGAAATCCAATTAAGCTATGAAAAAGCCAATTGAAAAAGCTACTTATGTTGTTTTACTCTATTTTTGGTTTTTTATAAAAAGACAAAGTGCTAACTTAAAGACCTAAAACAGATTACTAAATAAGCTACTTTTCCTAAAATAAGCTATAACAGATCTAGATTAGCCTAAAAACTAACTGTGCTCTAAATTTGAAAGGCTAAATCCTACTTATGCTAGCTGAATTTTCAGCTTGAAAATTACCAAAACCTATTTCTACTACTGATGCAGTTGACACCTATTATAACCAAAATTCAAAACCAAATAATGCAGGCCTAAGAACTTGATTTGAACATCATTTAAACACCTAAATTAGTACATAAATGAGTAACTAATGCAGCTAGAACAAGCTTGAGCTTAAAATGCACATGAAACTAAACTTATGTTCACAGATTATAACAACTATCACACTAACTAGATTAAAACTGATTTAAGTCTTTAAAAACCTAAAATCCAAACTTTATAAACCATAACATGAAATTTAGATTTACTTTAAAGAATAAAATGGCTATGGACAGTACTAACTTAAGTTAATACTGCCTTTAGCCAAACACCCCTTTAAGTTGGAAATCAATTCATATTACAACTTATAAACTTAAAAATTAGACTTAAAAATTTGCAATCAGATAATAGATAGCTTATAACAGACCTTATTAGCAAATTTCATCAATCAAATAAAAGCCACAAAGTAATGCTAATATTTTTGGATTTTAAAACTATTTTATATCAACTACTTGTAAATTAAGATTTAAACTGATTATCAAACTAAATAAGCATGAAACAACTCTAATAAGTAATAATAAGCTATTCTAAACAATAATAAGCAAGTTATAAGCAGTTTTAAGCTAAAATGCAATTTTAAGCTAGAAAAAGGAAAATGAAGACTTACAGATGCCTCTGCACAAACAAGGCTTATAAAATTGCTCAATGAGCTATTCAACAAGCTCCAGCTTATCTTATGATAAGCTGGTAAGGTCCTGGAAACCCATCCAAATCTGGTTTCCCTTCTATTAAAAGCTGAGGTATGTTTTGGGGTGAATTTGAGTTACAATAAGCTCAGTTAAGCTTTAAGAGCTTAACTGAGTGTACAAGTAGCTTGAGTAGTGTTTAAGAGCTTATGGGAGCTTATTGAGACTTATCACACTTATCATTACATATTAAGTAAAATAGATTTTAAAAAACACAAGATTAAAAGTAAATTGCAAATTTTATTAATGAAACTGAGTTACAAAGCTTTTAAAAGGAAGATACAAGAATTTAAATGACATTAAGCTAAATTTAACTACAATAAGCTAAAAGCTAAATTCTACACTACATAAGCTAATCCTACACTACCCTACTCCTAGATGCCCTCAACTATGTGAGCTTCTCTTCTACTTATAGTCGGATGAAGAGTCTTCTAGACCTTGACATGTGCTAGTTATGTAAGAGGAGATGTTAAGATGCCCTCCTCCTAAATCCTCAGCCCTTGATCTCTTACTTGGCTTCCAATGCTCTTATCTTATCCCTTGGATCAAAAACCCCTTGATTGGATGTCACACGGATTGCCAGCGTGGTTCCCCTTGGTATCAAAACTTGTCAAAGCTTCTAAAAGGACAAAGTGAGGTGTAGGATTGAGCAAAAAAGGTTTTACCCTGTGTGCGTTGAGTCTGTGTAATTTAAGAGGGAAAAGGTAAACGAAGTACAGTGTTTACTTTGACTGTGTTGACCCGTCTTATAACTTGGGCCTTTCTTATTGAATTGGCCCGTATGTTTTATAATAAAAGAGTTTGGGCCTTTTAGTGAAACATGGGCTTTTATATTTAGGTTTTAGGACTAGTAGGCTGACCTGGCCCATTAAGTGGGCCCGGGTTGATCCGTAGGGTATGGGTACGCCTTCGGCCTTAGTTTTTCGTCCTCTTTCCATTCCCGTGCTCAGATTTGTCCATTTTTGTTCTTAATTTGTCCTTTTCTTAATATCCGTACCTGCACAAACACAAAAACAAGCATATATATGCAATTTTTATTATGTTTTTGGTCTTTTGGGTTTATTTTTCAAGGTAAAAGGTATGTGTATTTAGACACATACCACACAACAAGTTCATAATCATGAAGACTCACCCTCGACATCTTTGATCTTTATTGAAGAACACGAGGCTACTGCCATTGTAACTACATCCGAAGAACAAATTTCTCCAATTCCCTTAAATGAGGTTGATAAATCCAATCAAGAAGACTCTGCATATTTCGATGGTAATACGGCCTTTGATTCATATGATGTCCCCAACTTTGAGGAAGCTAAGTCATCTACAACAGTCCTAGATCCATCAAATATGCATGAGTTCTACCAAGTACAACCCTCAACACATATCTGGACTAAAGCTCATCCTTTGGAACACGTAATTGGTGATCCATCCAAACCTGTGATGACTCGACAACATCTTCAGACTGATCCTGAGGTATGCATGTATGCATTAACCGTAAGCACTCTCGAACCAAAGAACATCAAAGAAACAATGTCATATCGCAGCTGGATAGAATCAATGCAAGACGAGTTGCATCAATTTGAGAAACTAAACATTTGGAAACTCGTTCCTAAACCAGATGGAAAGAATATAATTGTTGTCAAATGGCTCTGGAAAAACAAAAGTGATGCAGAAAATATTGTCATTTGAAACAAATCTCGTCTTGTTGCAAAGGGATACAAGCAGGAAGAAGGCATCGATTTTAAGGAATCCTTTGCTCTGGTTGCTCATCTTGAAGTCGTTCGTATGTTCGTTGCTTTTGCTATACATAAAGATATCACAATCTTTCATATGGATGTCAAGACTGCATTTATCAATGGTCCATTAAAAGATGAGATTTATGTTAGTCAACCTGATGGGTTTTTGGATCCAGACTTTCCAGACCATGTCTACAGGTTAAAAAAGGCACTATACGGTCTCAAACAAGATCCACGAGCATGGTATGACAAACTGTCTTCATTCCTAATTGAACACCATTTTACTAAAGGTATTTTTGATCCGACTTTGTTTACACGAAGTCACGGGGGAGACATTTTACTTGTTCAAGTATATGTCGATGACATCATTTTTGGGTCTACTAATCCAGATTTTTCAAAACGATTTGCAAATCTTATGAAAAATAATTTTGAAATGTCTATGATGGGTGAACTTAAGTTCTTTCTTGGACTTCAAGTTCATCAATCGCCCGATGGCATATTCATTTGTCAATCACAATACGTAATTGAGCTTTTAAAGAAACATGGTATGGATGAATGTGTCTCCATGAACATACCTATGACCATTGAGAGACTGGATGCTGATTTACAAGGCACTCCTACTGACCAAATGACTTATCGTCGAATGATTGGAGAGCTAATGTATCTAACAGCCAGTCACCCAGATATTGATTTTGCCACCTTTATTTGTGCTCGTTATCAAGCACGTCCTACGGTCAAACATCTCAATAAGATTAAACGAATCTTTAGGTACCTAAGACAGTCCTATAACATGGGCCTATGGTATCCGAAGGATTCCAGATTTGAACTAATTTCATATTCAGATGCAGACCATGCATGATGTAAAGACGACTGCAAAAGCACTTCAGGAGGCTTACAATTCTTAGGTGAAAAGCTCCTGAGCTGGAGTTCTTAAAAGGAAGATTGTATTGTGATGTCTACAGTTGAAAGCTGAGTATGTATCATTGTCTGCGTGTTGTGCACAAGTCATTTGGATACGTACATAACTACTGGACTATGGATTCAAGTAAAACAGAATACTGATGTATTGAGATTCAAAGAGCGCTATTGCTATTTCATGCAATCCGGTTCAGCATTCGCGTATAAAACATATAGACATCCAGTATCATTTTATTAAAGAACATGTTGAAAAGGGAACGGTGGAATTATACTTTGTCGGAATTGAATACCAACTTGCGGATCTATTTACTAAAGCTCTTACCAAAGAACGCTTTGAGCACTTAGTTCATCGCATTGGTATGAGATGTATGACTTAAACACAGTTGGAAAGTCTAGCAAAGTTATCTTCTTGAAAAAGATCATACATCAAACTTGTACATAAACTTTTCAAAAATCAAATACAAAATTAAGAAATATAAAAACCAAAAAATATTTTCTTAATGTTTTTCAAAAAAAATCAAATACAAAAATAAAAAATATAAAAGGACAAAAACAAAATTTAAGCAAAATCACATGTCTTCTCATTTTAAATCAGATTCATGATTTGATATTTTTCTCACAATTACTTTCATTGTCAATACTGGATCAGGATCTAAGGGGGAGTTATTTTGATAACAAATGTGTTCTCATTGTCAAAACATGTGTTTTTGTGATTTCCATTCACGTACATGACCTGCATTTTAAGTTTCAAAAACAAATAAAAACAATGATCTCTCGATTAATTGATAATTTTTCTTAAAATGATATATTTTCGAGGGAGAGTTTTTCATTGTTTTGTAAAACATCTAGACTTTGAAAAAGAAGAAAATTCTATTAATGGTCTGACTATGCAAAGGGATCATACTCCAAGGGGGAGTTTTTAAAATTTTTGGTAACAAAATTCGGTAACTAAAACTACAAGGACCAACTCTGTCATTTTTCAAACAATAACTCAGCAAGAAAAATCACAAGGACTGATATTTTCACTTTCCAAACTAACAATTTCGGACGGTATATATAAGAATAAAAATGCATTTCTTATTTTTTTCTTTATTCTGAATTTCATATCGAGAAATAAGAAAAATAAAATCTTTTGATTTTGAGTTCATTTACAACGATCATAATCTTCTTCTTTTCTCAAACGTAAGTGATTCATTGTTTAACATGTTGTGGAAAAGGATTTATGATGTTCTTATGATCGAATTTAAAATTTGATGAGATTTAGGGTTTCTGAGTTTAGGGTTTTTATAAATTGATGATTGATTTAGACATATTAATGCTAGTAATGATACATGTGTATAGTTAAATGCATCAATTATTGTTTAAGCTCTAAAATTTCAAATTCGACACGATGGTCAAAACTCGAAATGGTTCTGAATTTGTTAAAACAAGCATAAATGACTTATAATAGTTAAAATGGACTATTTAGGGTTTAGAAGGACTAAGAAAATTGAGTTTGATGAAAAGAATTGCCAAAGAATTCATTTTCGACAAGATTTAATTTGAAAAGGTCAAACTCGGAAGAGTCAAATTCAGAAGTCAAACCTAAAAAGTCAAAATTCGGAAGTCAAATCTGCAAAAGTTAATTTTCAATTTTAGAAGTGTCAAATTTGTTGCTAATAGTACACAATTTGGAGGCGGGGGGTTATTAGACTTAGTGTGTGTGTCTGAATGTGTTGTATAAAGCTCGAATGTCTGTAAATAACAAGATCAGTATCTTATTGGAAGATGAATTTCAAACGTTTGTGAAAAAGTACTGCAAAAATTGAAACCAATTGATCAAGTTTTTATGAATTTTAAACATTGTGTCGAATATATCTATTCTCATTTGTTTAAGTGGTCTAAGTCATGTCCGGTTACGACCGTTTTCTACATTGAACATAATGAGGAGTGAGTGACTTAGTGACTATTCAGTTGTTGAATTAGATGTGTTTGTTTATAATGTCTAAGATTCATTACATAAGGCAAAATGAAGAATTTCAAAATAACTAGTGTCTGATAATTCAATTCTCAATTGTTTAAGTGGTCTAAGTCATGTCTGGTTTTGACAGTTTTCTGCAATGAACAGAATGAGGAGTGAGTGACTTAGTGACCATTCAGTTGATTGAGTTGAGTTTGATTGATTCTATGTTATCAAAAACAATTGCTTTTGCACAAATGTTTTTTAAAAAGGTTCTCAAATTTTTGTATTGTGTCAAAAATGGCACTCTTTCACAAAAATGTTTTTAAGAATATGAATGATATCTCTTCAATTTCTCAAATGTTGAGTCTTATTCAAAATCTGAGAGTATCTTCATAATTCTTGAAAGAGTTCCATTTCACAAAGAATTTCTGGTGAGGATATTCTAAACAAAAAAAGAGACAAAAACCAAACATCAAAAAGCAAATCTAAAGTGTGTTCGAAAAAGAAATGCCAGAACACAGAAAAAGAGAAATCAAAAGAAAAATGTGAATAAAGAGTATGGCATGTGCTAGAAAAAGCAAGAAAAAGCACATAAGAAATAAACTTATCAAGGATATGTTCAAAAAGAATTGCCAGAACATATAAAAATAGACAGAACAGAAAGAGACAAAAATGTCATATAAATAGTTTGTAGTTTAACACTTTGTCATCACTCATTTAGTAATCATCATGGTACAACCACAAAGACCAGCTGATGTTCATCAAGACGAATTGTGTCCACCCAACAAACGCTATGCACTCATGGATGCTAACAAGAAGATCGATCTTGATAATTCACTGTATCCAAATGAAAGCAAAATCATTGCAAACATCATTCAGAATCATCCACTCAGATTCAGCGTTGCTGCTTCTTTATCTGTGCCGTGGATTTACTTAGGGTAGTTCTGGCATACTCTGCAAGAAGATGGATCAAAGTATAGGCTCAAGTTTATGATTGATCGAAAAGAGTTAACTTTAACTCTTAATGATTTTCGAAGAATCTTTCATCTGCCTCAAGATACCGATAACAATCATGAACGATTTGTTGCTGCTCAAAAGTTTTCAGAAATGGTTCCATTCTTTCTGAATACACATGGTTTTACTCTGGAGCTACGATCACCATCCAACTTCAAGACAACGGGACTTGTAAAACCATGGTAGACACTTGGAAAAATCTTTGCTCGGTGTCTTACTACAAGAGTCACTGGTCATGATCAACCACCTTTGCAGATAATGCACATGTTATATTGTTTTGTCAACAATATACATGTAGATTATGCTGAGCTACTTTGGGAAGGATTGCACTATGCACTCAAAAATCCATCAACATAAATTCCTTATCTGAGATTCACAAAAATTATTATAGGACACTACATGACTGCATTCCCTGAGATTTCTCGCAGAGCTCGTGATAAGTACCATAATTTAGAAGACGATGTGATGGTTAAGAACATATTGAATTCAGGGAAGCATAAAGATGATGTTGGAATGAAAATTCCAAGTTGGATGATCACAGATGAGATGAAGCTCACGGATCATTATCGGATGTATACTGTGGTATTTGGGGTAGATGTTCTTATGACTTAGTCATAGCCGATTGAGTCTACTCAGGGAACGTATAGGACAACTAGCTCCCCTAGGTCACCAAACCCTGAGACGGATGATGGAGAATGGAGTGCTCCATGAAAGTCTACCGTTATTAGACTTCGTATTCCTCAAAGATGATCAACTCGACTTACACCACCAACACCAATCCCAACAACTGCTGAGGCTGATGACATAATCTTATAAGATACTATTTAACTAAGCCTTGCTGAGAAAAAAAAGTCGTGATGAACTTGAAGCGCAGCAAAATGTACAAAAAGTTAAGGAGCACTTGTTTGCCGAGGAGATTGAGAAATTGGGTGAAGGAGCAAAGAATGTTGAAAAAGTTGAAATTAATAGTTCCACCCTTAGGCAAGATGATACTTAAACTATTCCCGGCACTAGGTTAGAGCCCAGGAGTGATAAGGAAAGTCCGGAAGTAGAGATAACTGTTGAATTACAACCAGTCAATATTAATGAAGATGAGGAAGAGTCAGCAGAGGATGATTATGAGTTGAAACGAAAGGAGAAGGGGAAGCATGTAGAGGAGTCTAGGAGTACACCATCCCCCATAATAATTAGATCCCCTAGGACTCATACTACTCTTATATCTTTGAATACTAAGAAAGTCTTGGAATTGACATAAACTGATCCCAAACCTTCATCTTCAACACCATCATCATTTTCATCAAAATCTAATATTACTGCTACAAACCGACTCTTATCATTGTTTAAACCCAAGCCAGGACGATTCAAGCGATACAGGAGTTTCTTTGATGAATTACAAGGACGTTACGTCTATTTGTTTGAGCATCTAAAGACTAGGTTCATGCCAAGAAAGAAGTTTAATGTACTTGTTAAACATCTACAGGAAATCATGGAAGAGTCGTTGCCAACAATGGTAGATGATCGAGTTATGGAACTTACAAAGAAACAGGTTCCATTATATGTTGCAGAGGTATTAATCATGGAAAGAGAAAAGAGTCAAACGGATGTGGCCAAGATGATTGCAGATGCAATTCAGCAGGAACGCGAGATTCTTCAATCCGAGATTTCTTCACAGATTAATGATGCTATCTCTAACCACATTCCCTCGCAGGTTGATTCTTCGGTCAGGAATAATATGTCAGGTCATATTTTGCATGTGCACCTGACTCAAGCCACACCAACCTTTGTACAAGAACAACAACAACAACTCTATCTGACCATAAGAGACAATCCTCAGCTGTAATAGGATGACTTACCAATTTGGCTTGCTCTCAAATACAAGTTTGAAAGACTTTATGTAGCCACTACTCCTTGTAGACCTTCTGTCATTCGCCCAAGAGATCATGACAATCCTTATGATGATTCTCATCCTGAGGGGGAGAATAGTGCAAAGAGGCATAAGACATCTATGCATGGAACTTTTGTATTTGGAGAATCATCTTCTGGTCAAGACTTTGAAAGTAAACCATGTCCATCAATGTCAGGTAATCAAGAACAATTAGATGACTTTGATTTTTGGACAGATTCTTATGCAACAGATGATGATGAGATTCCCAATGAGAAAGTGTCACAAGAACTTGTGGATGAATTGTCATATACTGTTGATGAAGCAAAATTACGCAAAGCTGTTGATGAAATGTTGAGAAAACGATGCACTTTAAGAGATGAGCATCAATAACACATTGAACTGATGCAAATTTTCTTGAAGAATGATATTGTATGGGAAAGTAGGAAAGAAATTTTAGTTTCACCCCATTCACAAAGTCCACTCCAGTCGTTCAAAGCTGTCAAAGAGATCCTAAAGCTCATGTACTTTCTTTGGTTAATCAAGATCTATTATACCTAAAGAAAGGAAGCTCAGGTCCAGAGAAGTTTGTGATGTCACTTCATAAGTTTCCTGCGGTAATCTTTCTTAGTCATGATATTGAAGAAAGAACATCTTGTTGGGAATTAAAGTCTTCATACTTTGTACTGCCAAGCATAATTTAGTACTGCTCAAGATTCATGGAAATATGCTAAGTGTTGGAAACTGCCAGTACTAATCCGTTAGTACTGCTAGAGTAAACTTAGTACTGCTAGAGCAAAGTTAGTACTGCCAGTACTAACTTAATACTGCTGAAGGACTTAAGACTACTGGTGAAGACTAAAGAAAATATTCCAAGTAGTTAGTACTGCTAGCACAAAAGTTACTACTGCTGGTGTTAGTTACTACTGTTAGAGTAATATTGATGCTGCTCAACTAAAGTTAATGCTGCTAGTGAATATTGTTAATGCTGATTGAAGAGATTATATGCTGATTAGAAGATTTCAACTGAAGTTAATGCTGATTAAAGAGATTATATGCTGATTGAGAAGATTTATGAGAAAGTATTTAATTCATTTGACTACATGATTAGGAAAATATTAAATACTTAGTCATTGTATTCAATATGTTTGACTAAATACTTAGGAAAGTATTATAAGCCCACTAGGACTTCTTGGTGTATAAAAGGAGGTCCTAGGGCATAGAGAAAAAGAAGATCCTTACACAATTCATTCACATAGACATCTCATTCTATATAGTTCATAGCTTCAAGGTTGTAAACCCTAGTACTACACAGAGTACTCGTATTATTAAGATTAATAATATTGGAGCTTTTCAGTGATATCATTGTTTGTACAAGTTTACTGTTTCATTGATATTCACATATATTCTTTTAAGTACTAAAGAGTAGATTCCGCATACTCTTTGGTATTTACAAAGTTTCAACTATAAGTTGTTTTGGATTTATCCAAAGTAGCTTAACCTTTACAAGCTAAGGAATCGATCCAGGATAGTGATTAACAAGTGGTATCAGAGCTTGTGTTCTGAAACTTTGATCTAGAAGAAACTATTAAGAAGAATCCTTTACTCACAAGGAAGATGGCTCCTATGGCTCTTTCAGACTCTGAGGTAAAAACTTGTTCAAAAACTTGTTTGAAAAATTCTAAAACTCTTAAAAAACAATATGATGATTTAAGAACAGAGTTTAACAAATCTCAGTTCAATTTAGCTTAATTATAAAAAAGGGTTAGCATCTGTAAAAGAGCAACTTGTCTTTTACATAAAGAATGAAGTTATTTTTGGTGATAAAATTGCTGTTCTAAAAAGAGATGTCTCATTCAAACATTTAGATATCAGTTGGCTTAAAAGTGAGTTAGAAAAGGTTAAGCTAGAAAAGGAAAGCTATCAGCTTAAAATTAAAAATTTTGAAAATGCTTCTAAGAGTCTAGACAAATTATTAGGGAGTCAAATAATTGATAAGAGTAGAAAAGGTGTGGGGTTTGTAAGCTATAATGTTGTTCCACCTCCCCTATACAGGATTCTTTTATCCCCCAAAGATTGATTTGTCCAATTCTGGTCTAGAGGAGTTCCAAGAGCCTGAGTTTGAAGGCTATGGACCTAAGACTAGTAAGAGTGCTAGTGAAGATATTTCAAATGAGGTTAGAAAATCTAATGATGCCCCATTGGTTGAGAAGTTGGTGTCAGATGATAAATCAGAAAAAAAATTGTTTTTCCTACTGTTGCTAAGATAGAATTTGTTAAATCTAAACAACAAGAAAAACAAGTTAGGAAACCAGTTAAGTATGCTAAAATGTACAGGTCATAAAAACCTAAGGGAAATCAAAGAAATGATTTTGTGATGCACAATAAAGCCTGCTATGTCTGTGGAAGTTTTGATCACCTCCAATATACATGTAAACAAAAGAGACAACTAAATGGTCAAAGGGAGGAAAAACCAGTGTGGAATAATTGCCAGACAAAGTCATTTTAATGTTGTTAGGACGAATCGAGTTAATGCAGTAAAGGCTTCAGCATGTTAGGTTTGGAGACCTATCAAACCTAATAGTGCATCAATCACTTTGAAGAGATATGACTATGTTGATGTAAGGGGCATATCCAGGTCTATAATGGCTTAGGTTCCCAAGAAGGTCTGATTTTCTTATTTGCAAGGCAACCCAGAAATGGAATTGAAAGATTCAGTGTGGTTAAATAGCCCTGAAGACAAAAAGGTAACAAGAGTAAGAAAGACTTGGTTATAAAGCAGCTATGAAATTGCAAGATCAATTTGATGATAAAAAGAGAGCAGGAGCAGAGTTGACACAAGAAAATGACAAGTCACAATACAAGAAGTGTTTAGATACATCCTCCTAGTGAAGATAAAGCTTCTAATCAAGAAACTTGAAGATTCAGAAGATGAACATCAAGTTTAGGGGAGGATTGTTGGGATCAAGAAGCCTTTAATGAAGAAATTTGATGATTAACAAGATGAATATCAAGTTTAGGGGATGATTGTTGGGAATTAAAGTCTTCATACTTTGTACTGCCAAGCATAATTTAGTACTGCTCAAGATACATGGAAATATGCTAAGTGTTGGAAACTGCCAGTACTAATCAGTTAGTACTGCTAGAGTAAACTTAGTACTGCTAGAGCAAAGTTAGTACTGCCAGTACTAACTTAATACTGCTGAAGGACTTAAGACTGCTGGTGAAGACTGAAGAAAATATTCCAAGTAGTTAGTACTGCTAGCACAAAAGTTACTACTGCTAGTGTTAGTTACTACTGTTAGAGTAATATTGATGCTGCTCAACCAAAGTTAATGCTGCTAGTGAATATTGTTAATGCTGATTGAAGAGATTATATGCTGATTAGAAGATTTCAACTGAAGTTAATGCTGATTGAAGAGATTATATGCTGATTAGAAGATTTCAACTGAAGTTAATGCTGATTGAAGAGATTATATGCTGATTGAGAAGATTTATGAGAAAGTATTTAATACATTTGACTACATGTTTAGGAAAATATTAAATACTTAGTCATTGTATTCAATATGTTTGACTAAATACTTAGGAAAGTATTGTAAGCCCACTAGGACTCCTTGGTGTATAAAAAAGGTCCTAGGGCATAGAGAAAATAACATCTATACACAATTCATTCACATAGACATCTCATTCTATATAGTTTATAGCTTCAAGGTTGTAAACCCTAGTACTACACAGATTACTCGTATTATTAAGATTAATAATATTGGAGCTTTTTAGTGATATCATTGTTTATACAAGTTTACTGTTTCATTGATATTCACGTATATTCTTCTAAGTACTAAAGAGTAGATTCCGCATACTCTTTGGTATTCATAAAGTTTCAACTATAAGTTGTTTTAAATTTATCCAAAGTAACTTAACCCTTACAAGCTAAGGAATCGATCAAGAAAGGGGATCAACAAGTGGTATCAGAGCTTATGTTCTGAAACTTTGATCTAGAAGAAACTATCAAGAAGAATCCTTTACTTACAAGGAAGAGATGGATCCTATGGCTCTTTCAGACTTTGAGGTAAAAACTTGTTCAAAAACTTGTTTGAAAAACCATGAAACTCTTAAAAAACTATATGATGACTTAAGAACTGATTTTAACAAATCTCAGTCTAATTTAGCTGATTATAAAAGAGGGTTAGCATCTGTAGAAGAGCAACTTGTATTTTACAAAAAGAATAAAGTTATTTTTGGTGATAAAATTGTTGTTCTAAAAAGAGATGTCTCATTTAAAGACTCAGATATCAGTTAGCTTAAAAGTGAGTTAGAAAAGGTTAAACTAGAAAAGGAAAGCTAACAGCTTAAAATTGAAATTTTTTGAAAATGCTTCTAAGTGTCTAGACCAATTATTAGGGAGTCAAATAATTGATAAGAGTAGAAAAGGTGTGGGGTTTGTAAGCTATAATGTTGTTCCACCTCCTAATACATGATTCTTTTCTCCCCCAAAGATTGATTTGTCCAATTTTAGTCTAGAGGAGTTCCAAAAGCCTGAGTTTGAAGGCTATGGACCTAAGACTAGTAAGAGTGCTAGTGAAGATATTTCTAATGAGGTTAGGAAATCTAATGATGCCTCATTAGTTGAGAAGTTGGTGTCAGATGATAAATCAGAAAATAAATTTTTTTTCCTACTTTTGCTAAGATAGAATTTGTTAAATCTAAACAACAAGAAAAACCAGTTAGGAAACCAGTTAAGTATGCTGAAATGTACATGTCACAAAAACCTAGGGGAAATCAAAGAAACTGGAATAATAAAAAGTCCCAACAACTAGGAAATGATTTTGTGATGCACAATAAAGCCTGCTATGTCTGTGGAAGTTTTGATCACCTCCAGTATACATGTAAACAAAAGAGACAGCTAAATGGTCAATGGGAGGAAAAACCAGTGTGGAATAATGCAAGAAGGGTGAACCATCAAAATTCTCCAAGAATTACTCACCCCAATTCAAAAAGACACATGGTTCCAAGAAAAATCTTAACTAGGTCTGGCCCAATTTCACTTAATACTGCCAGACAAAGTCATTTTAATGTTGTTGGGACGAATCGGGTTAATGCAGTTAAGGCTTCAGCATGTTGGGTTTGGAGACCTATCAAACCTAATAGTGCATCAATCACTTTGAAGAGATATGACTATGTTGATGTAAGAGGCAGATCTAGGTCTATAATGGCTTGGGTTACCAAGAAGGTATGATTTTCTTATTTGCAGGGCAACCCAGAAACACAATTGGAAGATTTAGTAAGGTTAAATAGCTCGGAAGACAAAAAGGTAACAAGAGCAAGAAAGACTTGGTTATAAAGCAGCTATGAAATTGCAAGATCAATTTGATGATGAAAAGAGAGCCGGAGCAGAGTTGACGCAAGAAGATGACAAGTCACAATACAAGAAGTGTTTAGCTACATCCTCCTAGTGAAGATAAAGCTTCTTATCAAGAAATTTGAAGATTCAGAAGATGAACATCAAGTTTAGGGGAGGATTGTTGGGATCAAGAAGCCTTTAATGAAGAAACTTGATGATTAACAAAATGAATAACAAGTTTAGGGGATGATTGTTGGGAATTAAAGTATTCATACTTTGTACTATCAAGCATAATTTAGTACTACTCAAGATACATGGAAATATGCTAAGTGTTGGAATGCCAGTACTAATCAGTTAGTACTGCTAGAGTAAATTTAGTACTGCTAGAGCAAAGTTAGTACTGCCAGTACTAACTTAATACTGCTGAAGGACTTAAGACTGCTGGTGAAGACTGAAGAAAATATTCTAAGTAGTTAATACTGCTAGCACAAAAGTTACTACTGCTAGTGTTAGTTACTATCGTTAGAGTAATATTGATGCTGCTCAACCAAAGTTAATGCTGCTAGTGAATATTGTTAATGCTGATTGAAGATATTATATGCTGATTAGAAGATTTCAACTGAAGTTAATGCTGATTGAAGAGATTATATGCTAATTATAAGATTTCAACTGAAGTTAATGCTGATTGAAGAGATTATATGCTGATTGAGAAGATTAATAAGAAAGTATTTAATACATTTGACTACATGTTTAGGAAAATATTAAATACTTAGTCATTGTATTCAATATGTTTGACTAAATACTTAGGAAAGTATTGTAAGCCCACTAGGACTCCTTGGTGTATAAAAGGAGGTCCTAGGGCATAGAGAAAAGAACATCTATACACAATTCATTCACATAGACATCTCATTCTATATAGTTCATAGCTTCAAGGTTGTAAACCCTAGTACTACACAGAGTACTCGTATTATTAAGATTAATAATATTGGAGCTTTTCAGTGATATCATTGTTTATACAAGTTTACTGTTTCATTGATATTCACATATATTCTTCTAAGTACTAAAGAGTAGATTCCGCATACTCTTTGGTATTCACAAAGTTTCAACTATAAGTTGTTTTGGATTTATCCAAAGTAACTTAACCCTTACAAGCTAAGGAATCGATCAAGAAAGGGGATCAACAAGTGGTATCAGAGCTTGTGTTCTGAAACTTTGATCTAGAAGAAACTATCAAGAAGAATCCTTTACTCACAAGGAAGAGATGGCTCCTATGGCTCTTTCAGACTCTGAGGTAAAAACTTGTTCAAAAACTTGTCTGAAAAACCATGAAACTCTTAAAAAACAATATGATGATTTAAGAACAGAGTTTAACAAATCTCAGTCCAATTTAGCTAATTATAAAAGAGGGTTAGCATCTGTAGAAGAGCAACTTGTCTTTTACAGAAAGAATGAAGTTATTTTTGGTGATAAAATTGTTGTTCTAAAAAGAGATGTCTCATTCAAAGACTCAGATATCAGTTGGCTTAAAAGTGAGTTAGAAAAGGTTAAGCTAGAAAAGGAAAGCTATCAGCTTAAAATTGAAAATTTTGAAAATGCTTCTAAGAGTCTAGACCAATTATTAGGGAGTCAAATAATTGATAAGAGTAGAAAAGGTGTGGGGTTTGTAAGCTATAATGTTGTTCCACCTCCCCATACACCTTATTTTGCTTCAAAACCCACAACCAACACTAAAACAACATACAAATCCATACAAAATTTATTTTCAACATTTACACACATTCCTACATGATATATAAGATGACCTAAGGTGTTTAGAAGGATTGGTTCAAGCATTTACAAGGGTTAAGCAAGGAAAAAGGAAAGCAAGGGTTTCTTGGAAAACTAGGGTTTTCAAGTTGTGCAAGATTTGGTTTAATATCTAAACAAGGGTTTAGATATTATAATTCATCATATTACATCATACTAAGATTATCTAAAACTCATTATGTCTTTACATTTATCATTTTATGTATATATAAGTTCTATGTAGTAAAATTACCATTTAGGATACTTTTAAACATGTAAAATGGACTTTTAATTGTTATATAGTTGTTAATATCATGTTATGATGGAAATATTAGTGTTGTACCATGTTGGTTTAAGTGTAAAAAGTATATGTATAAAGTAGTAATTAAAAGTTTACTTAAGAAAGTTTATGATTTAAAGGTGTTGTTAAGGACTTGTTATCTTGGATACTTGGACAAAGTATGGACTAATGGACACTATAATATGTAAGACATATGATATAAAGCATAGTAATAGACTTGTAACAAGATGGTTAAGCTTAAAAGTGCAAAAACTAAGTTTAAACATGTTTTAATGAAATACATCAAAACTTTCTATTTTAATTTGACACATAACCTATTTATTTTATATTTTTATAAAATAGTACGTCTCATGGCGATTCCAAAAAGGTAAGAAACTCGAAAAACGGATTAATAACGAAGAAGATACGTAGTTTACAAGTTATACGTTAATTAAACGCGTTTTAAAAGAAATTTTATAAAAACAAGTTATAAAATACTTCTGATATATAAAGTTTATTATTTTTCACAGATAGCACTTATTTTTAGGATTCCAAAACATTTCGAATCATAATTTTTGGATCAATAACGAAGGAGTTATGAATTACGCGAGTTTATATACTTAAATGTATAAAAATACTTTTATAAAAGTTACTGTTCATCTCAGACATGAACATTTTGAAAACATCATTAATATGATATAACTTTTAATAACCAAGACGTGCTCGAAAGAATCACTAAAAACGGAGCTAAAACGAATAAAATACGACATTTACGGGTTTTACGATAACTAAATTTATAAAAATAAGTTTATAAACTGTCATGAACAGTAAAAAGTACTGTTCACCAGTAGGTCAAAAATATGAAAATGTAATATTTTGATAACTCGTCTTAATACGAAAGCGTGGACATAAGAAACGTAAGAAACAGGCTTAAAACGATAAAGTTACGTCGTTTTTACTAATGAAATATTTATAAACGTTTTAACTTTATAAATACGATTTCACAAACGCAATTAGATGGTGATGTAGCTATATAGAATTGTATATGGTAGTAGTTATTCAAAATGCTTAGTACTTATACGACCTACGTCTAATTAGGTTGCATTCCGTCATTTCCGTGACGCATTTTCTGTTGTATTTGGATTATCATTAACTCAAGGCGAGTTCATAGCCCCACATTTTACATTTTAATGATTTATAAGTTTTGGGGTGAGAAACATATGCATATTTTACAATTGGACGCAAGTGGAAATTTCACATTACGATTACGTGTTTACCTAAGTAGCGATAACCCTCTGAGCCCATTATCATGAACTGTCAATTACTGTTGTAAGCGCGAATGTTATAAATAGATCTATTTGGGATTGACATCCCCGTTCGGGTGAGTCATGCTCACTGTGCCGGTTTGCCGGACAACGAACGTATACCATGTCGGACATAGGATGTTGCGGGTTAGAACATCATCACGGGAAATGTTGGCAATTTATATTGCAATTCATACATGTCGAGCTTTAGTGTCATGAGCTTAGGAAAACGTAATTACATTTTATGATGTTTGCATCTGTTGCATTATCATGGGGAAATCTTGCGGTCCTACATTATACATTTTATAAACCTATGAATTCACTCAACAATATGTTGACGTTTTAAGCAATGTTTTTCAGGGGATTAATAAGGCACGAGGTGCAAGGGATACATTGGTGGTTTTGATTTGGATGTCATGCATTAAAGATTTTGTCGCATTACATTTTGTATATCTGTTATGGGCTAGAAATCTTTGTATTTTGAACAAGTGAAGCTTCGGGCTTTTGTAACAAACAATTTGTTAAATCCAATGTATCAGTTTTAAACGGCTTTTAAGGTCGTTCTTATATATATCTTGTGTTATTGATCTATGAAGTACCACCCCAACCCATATTCTGTTGCGACCCAATTTGGGGGTGTTACAAGAAGCTTCAAAGATCAAAGATCAAGGTCACAAAGAGAGATCTCTATGATCACCCCTTAGGGGGAGATTGTTATAAATACATAAAGTGCTGATCATTTATAAGATCTCAACGATCATCCTTTAGGGGGAGATTGTTAGAAATCCAGTTTCTAGTGAAGTGATGATCCTTATCGATCTCACGAGTCTTGTAATAGTTAGACAATATCAAGCGTGTAATAGTTAGTCTAATAGGCTAGTCTGTAAGTATAATCTATGTAATAGTCAAGTCTGGCCCATGGAAGCCCACAAGAAGGCCCATGACCAGTGCTAAGAACTATATAAGGCCTTGGTAAGTTAAAACCTAAAGCAAGCATTCTGAATCTACAACAAAAGGACCCGTTTAATTAGTGAAACTATTCATGTTGATTTTTATGAGTTGACAACAATGGCTTCTGAACAATTCAGTTCATGACCCGGGCCTCAACTTTTGACTCCTGGAATAATCAGTTCAGGACTCGTGCAAAACATTCCTTCTTCAACACTGTATGTCCCACCAACAAAGAACGACTGGGAAACATTGTTTCAGCCAATGTTTGATGAGTACCTTAATCCTCCACCATGTGTTGATCCTTAAGTTCTTGCAGTCATTGCTCCAAAACCTATTGTTTCAACCGATATACCTTCCTCAACTATAATTTATCAAGATGCACCATCTACAAGTACATCATAACTTATTCCTCTCAGTGTTGAAGAAGCAGATCATAATATTGAAGTTGCACACATGGATAATAATTCCTCTTTTGGTATTCCAATTTTAAAACCAAGTTCTGAAGAATCCTAAATCAACCACCTAAACACATTAATAAATGGCCAAAGATCACCCGATTGATAGTGTTATTGGCGATCCTTCTAGACTGGTCTCCACTCGACATCAACTACAAGATGAAGCCCTATTCTGTTATTTCAATGCTTTCCTTTCTTCCATTGAACCAAAGAGCTATAAAGAAGCATTGACGGAATCCTACTGGATTAAAGCCATGCAAGAAGAACTCAATGAGTTTGAACATCTTGAAGTTTGGGAGCTGGTACCTCATCCGGATCGTGTTATGCTTATTACCTTGAAGTGGATATACAAGGTGAAATTAGAGGAACTGGGAGGTGTGTTAAAAAATAAGGCTCATTTGGTAGCGAGGGGACATCGTCTGGAAGAAGGCATATACTTTGAGGAATCTTTTGCTCCAGTTGCTCAACTTGAGGCCATCCATATCTTTATAGCATTTGCTGTTCATATGAATATGATCGTCTATCAAATGGATGTGAAGACCGAGTTCTTGAATGGCATACTACGTGAGGAGGTCTACGTTAGTCAACTAGACAAGTTTGTAGATTCAGAGAATCCTAACCATGTGTATAAGCTGAAGAAAGCCCTTTATGGACTTAAACAAGCTCCATATGTTTCGTATGATTTACTCTCATCGTTTCTACTCTCCCAGAAGTTCACCAAAGGAACCGTCGATCCAACATTGTTCATCAGAAGAAAAGGCAAAGACATGTTATTGGTATAAATTTATGTCGATGATATTATGTTTGCCTCTACTAAACCTGATCTTTGTGAAACATTTTTTGAAATCATGTGTTCAAAATTTAAGATGTCGATGATGGGCAATCTATCATTCTTTCTTGGACTGTAAATTCCACAAAGTCCCAGAGGCATCATTTTAAACCAATCCAAATATGCTCTTGAATCACTTAAAAAATATGGTATGGAAACCTGCAAACCAGTGGATATTCTAATGGTGGAGAAATCCAAACTGGATGAAGATCCACAAGGGAAAGCCGTTGATCCTACACGTTATCGTGGAATGATTGGCACCCTTATGTATCTCACATCAAGTAGACCAGCCCTTGTATTTTCTGTGTGCATCTATGCCCGGTATCAGGCAAAGCCTACCTAAAAGAACTTACATGCGGTTAAGCGAATCTTTCGATACTTAAGAGGAACCATAAATATGGGTCTGTGGTATTAGAAGGATTCTTACATTGCTCTAACAGCTTTTGCAGATGCCGACCATGCGGGTTGCTAAGATACCAGAAGAAGTATGTCTGGAAGTATGCAACTATTGGGTGACAGATTAGTGAGTTGGTCGTCAAAGAAACAAAAAAGCACGGCCACATCCAGTACAGAAGCTGAATACATAGCCTTATCCGGATGTTGTGCTTAAATACTTCGAATGCGATCACAACTGATGGACTATGGCCTCGTATTCAACAAAATACCACTGTACTGTGATAATAAAAGTGCCATTGCTTTATGCTGCAACAACGTCCAACACTCCCGATCTAAGCATATTGACATTAGACATCACTTCATCAAGAAGCAAGTGGAAAATGGGGTGGTTGAGCTGTATTTTGTCAGAACAGAGCATCAGCTGGCAGACATTTTCACCAAGCCTTTAGCAAGAGAACGACTTGAATTTCTCAAAAATAAGTTTGGTATGCGAAGCATGTCTCCCGAGACTCTAAAAAAGCTAGCAGACGAAGAGGAAGAGTATTGGTGGAAAACTCTTCACATATCCTCTGTATCATATGTTAATAAGAAAATCATAAAAACCCAAAAAGATTTTTCCTTTTATATAAATTTTTTCAAAAAGAAAATAGAAAAATATAAAACCATAAAAAGAAAATACAAAATTAAAAAAATCAAAAAAAATACAAAAATATGATTCTCATGACATGTCTTCTGACAATCGATAATATTTATGGCTTTAGAAATGTTATTCAATAATAACACGGAGTTGTAAATAAAGTTCGAGCAGAAGTTCAAATTGTTTTCAAAACATGTCAATGGCTTGCTATTATTTCAGATAGCAACCCTGTTAACAATAAGATTCACCCTTAGAACAACGGATCCGGAGGCATGGTAAAGTGAAAGAGAAATTGAGCCATGTTTATTAGAGAGAAAAGAGATAAGATGGGAAGTTGTGTGTGTTGTTGAGAGAAAAGAGAAACACACACACACACACACTTTTACAAGTGTGAACTTCTACCCCTCCATGGAAGTATGGAGGGGGTATTTATAGTCTCGACATCGACTAGCTAAACTAACGCAACCCGACTATAAATGATAAATGTAATTCCGGATTAGTCACCATATTTTAGGGCTAACAATCTTCCCCAAATATGCGGACATACAGAATTACTTACAATGTTCCTATCAGGTACAAATACAACACAAATAAAGTCTTCCAAAGCGCTTCCAAAGCTGGAGATGTCTTCTGAGTTCTCCTGGTCTTGAAACTTGTACTCTAGCTTGGATCTTCAGTGTCTTTACTTGTACAGGAACCATTATAGTATGCATGAGTTGGATTAACTTCCCCCCAATCCATGCATCATGTCTTAAATAGCTTTCTTCATAGACTCCTTTTTGTCAAAGTTTCTGAATCAGCTTCCCCCCAAACCAACATCCCTATCCTAAGCAGATCCTGAAACATTGATGTAGCTTGAACAATCTTCTACTTGTCATCAAAGTGCACAACGGAATTTTATAGAAGTCAAACCAAACTAACGACCACTGCTTCTTGTCATTAGGGCTTGGTGAATATTCGTTCGGGGGTGCATGCGAGAAATCAGCAACTTTTCTTTTCATGTTTTCAGAATATTTCACAAACCATTCTAAGTGAATCATGGTAACATCAAAGTCAATTAAGTCCCGGATGTACACATTTTCCCCGATGATGGTTGTGAACTCTCAGAAGCATCATTGTCGTGTACGTCCATATACTCAAGAAGTTCTTGTCATAAGCATAAATCTTGATACACAAAAGAATCATAACCCTCTTGACTTCACAAACCGTAGAGGAGATGAAGCAAGAATTAAGAACACTTGGTATAATCAAGGTCTTGTATATGAATGTAGTTGAAGAACTTCGAAGATTTTGCTTAGACTGTGAAGTATCGTTGTCTTGGAATAGCATAAAAATACATGTGAGAAGTGCTGATTACATCTCAACCTTTAATTCTCTGGCTAACTTACCAACCTCGTATTCTGTCGGCTATTGTCGTGGCCACTTGGTAAAGTAAACCCGATATACCAAACTTGAAACTGAAGTAAAATCCCCCAAATTTGTTACTTAATCTTGCACTACTGTTGATTGAAGAACGGTGCAGAAGTAAATCTCTAAGTACCTTATACCCAACTTCAAAAGTATAAGAAGTACAACACCTCTTGAAATTATCCACATCGACATCTGCGTGTGACACTGAGTACTATAACGTAACTCCTTTAAGTGATAGTTATCCAGGTCTTCATCCAACCACCCATTGACTTTTGGAAACTAGATAATCCAAGTCTTAATCATAACTGTATACGTTCAATCAAGTCATCAATCGATAGAAAATAGAAGAAAGTCTCGATGATGAAATAAGTAGACGCCTCTGTGAAATTCAACTTCAATTGCAAATAAGGGATACCAAATCAACTCCGTGATCACATGTCATCGTAATCCGAATCTCTAGCCATTTTGTCATTTAAGTGAATCTTTTCAGGATCGTTTTGGGATTAAGTGTTGTTGTTTGTGTGGTGTGTTGTTATGGTTGATTGTGTCTTATGAGTCTCGATTCTTGATTGTGGTGTTTGTTTGTTGTTCTTGTTTTGATTATAATATTCCCAAATTCGGTCATATGCCCAAAGTCGGTCACATGCCCACCTGATGCGCGGATCGACCTTCGCGGTAAGGTCGAAATTTTTTTTCGGGAAATTAGGGTTTCAAAACATGGGTTTTCAATGGACAAAACGCAATGACTTTAGTCAAAACGCAATGAAACCTCTAATCAAAACGCAACTATCTTGATCAAAACGCAATGAATAAAAAATTGGGCAGAGTAACGTTTAGTCAAAACGCAATGATGTCTTCAAAACGCAACCTGTAATCAAAACGCAGTGAACCAAAACGCAACCAATGTCAAAACGCAATGAGTCAAAACGCAATAGAAAGTCAACTTCGAGCAAAACACGTATTTTTCCAATAAAATCACCAAAAACACATCCTTGTTTTTGATCTTTAAAAACTTGAATTTTCGTCCCGATGCAAACTAGTTACCTTAGGCCTAGATCTTGCTTAAAAACATAAACATAAACACTTTTAAGCACAATAATCCGGGTTTGACTTTTTGAACCAATAACCAAAAGTAACTATAAATCACGATCTAAACACCATGATATGGTTGCAACATAACCTGTTGAACAAGTATAACAAGGAAAGCGGATGATTAACAAACCAATAAGCCAAAACCCATTTGAAGCCAAGCCGAGATTTTTGACAAATATAAGACGATGAATTTGAGCTTATTTAACCACGCGAATCAGTGATTAACCAACACGGATCCCCCCATGCTCTGGTGCCAATTGTTAACAATAAGATTCACCCTTAGCACAACGGATCTGGAGGCATGGTAAAGTGAAAGAGAAATTGAGCCATGTTTATTAGAGAGAAAAGAGGTAAGATGGGAAGTTGTGTGTGTTGTTGAGAGAAAAGAGAAAAACACACACACACACTTTTATAAGTGTGAACTTCTACCACTCCATGGAAGTATGGAGGGGGTATTTATAGTCCCAACATCGACTAGCTAAACTAACCCAACCCGACTATAAATGATAAATGTAATTCCGGATTAGTCACCATATTTTAGGGCTAACAAACCCGATCTTCAATTTAAAGGCAAGTATTTCGCCAAAAAGAAAACTTGACGTCACAACGGTAAATTAATTTTTCTCGGGTATGAATTACTTCATAGTCATACAAGGCTTGTGTATACTTTGCTACACAACCCGTGATATCTAATCGAATAAATGTACGTGTTAGTGCATTTATTTATGTAAAACGAGAGAAATCTTGTTTTTATTGGTGTTGTTTTTGAAAAATAATTAATCATATCAGTTTTCTCATCAAAAAAGATTTCAAAATAATTTTCTATCACTCAAACAATGTCTATAGCTCTTTAAATAGAAAATAAGACATTATTTGAGGGGGACAAATATACAAATTCTTTTATAAATGATATTTCAAAAGTTATCTCAGAATAAAAGGAAAAAAGTTTTAAACAATAACGGATCATCTTTTAAAGGGGAGTTAATATTATTTTAACTCAAAAGGGCTTAAGATGCTATTTGTTTTAACTTTTAGGATCTAAATGGCAAAATCTAGGACTTAAAATCTAAGTTTGCATCTTTAGGGGCTTAAAATGTTATTTATATGACTTGGTTAGACTTGGAAATAAGTTTAAAATAAAAATAAAAGATGTTACAAAGTACAAGGACCATTTTTGCCAAGTTTTGAAATATGACAGGTTATACCTCCCTTTCTGTTACAAATCGCAAACACACACACACACACACACACACACACACACACACACACTTATTCACAAATCCAAACACACCTTTTTCTCTTAAAAATAGATTTCGCTCGCTTCATACTCAAAATCAAAACTCATTTTCAAGGGTAAAGGTACACTCCTATACGTCTACTAACCCTTTAACATCAATTTGGTAAAAGGATTTGGATTATATCTCTTTTGTGCTCTCGAAATCCCTAGAAATTAATTTAGGGTTCATAAGTATAAAAGTTGATGTTTCTTCAAATTGATTGAGGGGTTTTGATCATTAGGGTGCGTCTAAGACTAGGCTATAGCAGTTTTGGATAACATTAACGTATGTGTGAGATATTATGATTTTTGTGATATGAATAATGCGAAATATGTATGTATTGCGTGTTTGTTTGTGGGTTTATGTTTATTAGCTTCACTATTGCATAATTATGCCATTGTAACTTGTCTTAACTTCCTAGAATCTCTTTTACTTGGAAAAGTATGTTCCTAGGTTCGTTATTATAAAATGGTTATAAGGATTGCTTGTGTGATATACTATGAGTGTGGGATAACTGTGTTTGGTCCCTTAGTGCATGATATTTGTTTCCTAGATGCTCTTTATCTCTGTTGCCATAAGTTTTTCATTTGAAAGTAGTCAAATTTACACATTTGTGCTCTAAATGGTGCTTAAATCATGTATTCTTTGATTCTGTGATGCTCTTGATTGATTTCTTATACGTATGTGACATTCTTCAAAGGTTTTTGATTGGAAAAATCTAAGTTAGAAGTCTTGAATCATGCGAAACATGTATCTGATAGGTTGTGCGAAACATGTCAGGATGAATCGTGCGAAATATGTAATAACATATTTGTGTGAAATATGTATTTACATAAATCGTGCAAAATATGTAATTACATAATTCATGCAAAATATGTAAATACATAAACCATGCAAAATATGACAGATTACATAAACCGTGCGAAATATGATAGGTTACATAAACCGTGCAAAATATGTCAAAATATGAAAATAAACTCTGCCCAAATTTTTTAAAATTTGTGTAATACTTGTTTATGGTGTCATATTTCATAGCTTGCCATGTTTAAATGTGTATTATTTGCCCTCTAATTGGATAATTTGACTTATGCTCTCTTGGACATGTCTAGTTGACTTCATCAGTTGACTTTGACTATTGACCTTAGTTGACGATATTCTTAAAGTGTGTTAATACAGACATGTGTGCATGAAACCTAATCATAGCATATTCCTAAATCTATCAAATCATCAAGGATAACCAAATTATTTAGTAAAATATATCTGTTGTGTATATAAACTGTATTGGTTAATTCTTAAGCAGCATCATGAATCCACAAGAAACTCAACAAGTGATTGCTTGTGATGAGAAATGGGTTCCATTTACTGAAAGGGTCAAGATAAGCCCTACCAATGTTAGACTAGAAACCACTGTGCATCAAAAGGAAGAAACATTATAAGTTATCATTGATGTGATCAAGAACTCCACGTGCTTTAAGGCATTCACTATCTCTGTAGAAGGTCAAAGACACAAAATCTTATGAATTCCTTTTGGCCAACAAGAAGTGCATAATCGATGCTGAAGTCTTTAGAAAGATTCTTGATATCTGTCCAAGAGTTGAAGGTGAAGAATTCACTGAGGTACAAGATGATGATGCTAATCTCACCTTCATCATTGACCTTGGCTACAAAGGTCTACTACACAAGTATACTAGCATGTATGTGGATCACATGCATTAGCCATGGAGAACTCTGGCAGCCATTATTAACAAGTGTCTCTCTGGGAAGACTGGAAGCAATGACAGACTGAGAAAATCCAGAATTGACATACTGTGGGGAATGTTCTACAAGGAAAATGTCGACTATCTTGACCTGATTTAGGAAGACTTTGCTTTCCAGATTGATCACAGGAGGGAGAAGAAATAAAGACATGAAACTATGCCATTCTCCAGATTCACCAAAGTTATCATCAATCACTTCCTGTCACAACACAAGACTCTCTCCAAGCTAAAATTTCAACACTATCATACAATCAAAGATGATGGTATTGTAAGCAAATTAAAAATTTTCAGAATTGGTGAAGACTATCAGGAATATGAACTTCCCATTCCAGAGACTATGCTGACAGAAGGGATTAAGCAATCAGAATCTCATCAGATGTTCATTAAATATTCCACTAGTCAAATTCCTCCCAAGAAGATCAGAGGCAAAGAGTCATAAGGAAAGAAGATTGCAGATATTCCTGTGGCTGATGTCGATGTGTCTGAAGAGTCTGACTCTGAACCAGCCAGAAAGAGAACTGCTAGCAGAAGAGTGATCAAGAAGAAAGTCACAATTTCTATAGCTGACAACATCATTCCTGATCCAGATGTCGCTCTGGAATTAGGTAAATCTATCAGCTTAACTGAAGCTACAGAAGAGGAAGCATCAAGGAAAGTCCATGCTACTCATGCAAGGATTGTGACTAAATCTGTCCCTGAGCCTGCTAGAAGAAGACCATCAGGTATTGCCTTCAGAGATACTTCTTGGGTGTCAAAGAAAGTGTCTTCTGATCCTTCTCAAAAGCTCAAGGGTGTTCATTCTTTAACTCCTGAAGAACAAGAAGCTGCAAATACTATGTAAGCTCTCAAAGAAAGCAAGAAAACCAGCAGAAGACAGCCAGGTACTGGAGGCTCATGTGAAGGGACTGGTAGGATACCAGGGGTTCCCGATGAGTCCACAGTTGTCTCTGCCACCTCAAGTGAAGGAACTGGTACTAAACTAGGGGTTCCTGATGAGGAAAAGGTTACTTCAGAAGCAAATGTTATTCTTGAGTGGGAATCTGAACAAGAAAGTAAATACTCTAAAGAAGATCAAGGTGATGATGAGGAAGTTGATTGGATATATTCTGATGAGGATGAAGAGAAGAAAGATGATGCTGATGATAACAAAAAGTATTAATCTAGATATGAGTGATGATGAAGAAACTAAAGATGAGTTCGTATACTGTGATAAACAAGTAAATGACGATGAGGATGAAGAGATGACAAATGCTGAAGTTGAAGAATCTAGGAACGGTGATGCAGAAATATCTGATGTGACCAAAGCAGATGCTGAAAAGAATAAAGAAATAAAGGATAATGCTAAGAAAGCTGAACTTCCTCCAACATGCTCCAGCTTATCTATATCATCAGGTTTTGGTGATCAATTTCTTAAACTTTCATCTAATACTTCTTTAATTAATACTGTTAAGGACTCCACAGATGCTGAGATCAACTCGTTACTGGATATTAAAATCCAATATGAAGTTCTATATGTCTAGTCTTCGTCCGTCCTTACTGTACCTGTTTCTGTGATCACCGAGCCCTTAGTCCTCACACCTTTACAAGAAACTCCTTCAGTAGCACAAGTAACATCTCTACCTCCTCCACCTGTCTCCACCATACCACCTGTACTCCTCCAAACAACTGCACCAATCCCTACACCATAAATCATAACCAAAACTCCAACCATCACCACTACTGTCCCTGAATCTGATGCACTCAATGCTATTCAGCTAAGAGTTGAAAAACTGGAAAAGGATGTGTCTGAACTGAAGAAAATTAATCACTCTGCTGAAGCTCTTGCTTCTCTTAAATCCTAAGTTCCAATGGTTGTTTATAATTATCTTGGAACCAAACTTGATGATGCTCTTCAAAAGGTGCTTCAGAGACAATACTCTATGAAGCCAGCTCCCGAGTTAAGCAAGATTCAGACACCAATAATTGATCTTGAACCAGAATCTAAGAAGAGTGCTTCAGAGATTCACAAGATCAAGAAGGAACAAGCTGAGAAGCAAAAGATGCCGAAGTATACAATTAAGTCTACTTACAAGGCAACACTCAAAGAGTATGATCAGAAAAGCGCTCTCTACCAGACCATGAATGAAAACAAGTCTTTCAACAGAAATCCTACTAATCATGCATTGTACCATGCTCTTATGGAAGATTTGATAGAGGATGAAAAAGCCATGGATAAGGGAGTTGCTGATACAGTTAAGAACCACAAAAGACAACATGAAGATGATGATGATGAAAACCCTTCAGCTGGACCAAAATAGGGTAAGAAGACAAAGAGGAGAAGAACCAAAGAGTCAGAGTCTGCTAAGAAACCATCCACCACCATGGAAACCTCAAAAGGTAAAGCTTCATCCAAAAGCTCTAAAACAGGTAAGCATATGATGAGGTGTCATTTTATACACTTTTTCAGGGTCGTTTAACCCCTTAAATCGTGTGTTTATGCCCAAAATAGGTACTTAATCGTTCCTTTTTAGGTATTTTGCATTTGGAAGGCATTTGGAAGAAATACACATGACTTGGGCTCATTTAGAGAAGAAACGGACAAGACTATGAACCTACACCAACATTGATAAAGAATTTCTCCTCAGAAGCTGGAGACGGCGTCACAGACTACACGTGACGCCGTCACAAATCCTACCACGACGGCGTCACAAGATGTCGCGATGGCGTCAGCCCACACGATCCAGCCCAAGATCTAGAATATTCTTATCACGATGGTGTCACGATAAAAATGCGACGCCGTCGCAACGATTTTCCTATATATACAAACCCGAAATTAGGATTTTAAGTGTGTAACTTTAGAGTAAAAGAAAGGGACGAACCCTAGTTCGTTTAGCAGCTGTTAGGGATGACTTTAGGGCCTCAAAACCCTATTGTACTTCCTTCAATTCATGTTTTAATCAAGTAAGATTATCTT
>BQNB010036611.1:39577-49999 GCA_026074375.1 Tanacetum coccineum | reverse complement strand
TTAAGAGATTTAACCTCGCTTCAAGTGTTCGACACCATACTTACCACGAATCTACCACCAACTCGGTACACTACTCGCTAAAGTGTTGTTTTTTGTTAAGTCGGCAAAATATAAATTTAAAACTTGAATCATAAAAATATACACCACACAATGACACAATCAAGTTTTTAGCGCCGTTGCCGGGGATTGAAAATTAATCTTGATTTTTATTTTATATTTTGGTTTTTAGATTAGATCTAACCCTTAGGATTAGTGTAGTTTAGAGTAGTTTATATTCCTGCTTGTTTGCTTACTCTGTTTGTGTGATACGGCGTATTCAGTTCACTGAATACGACATATTGATTTTTTAATAGTTTTTCTAGCAATATTGTTACAAGATGGACGATCTGAATATTACTGTAGAGGAATACATCAGGCTCGAGGAAGAAAAAGCTTGAAAACATGGTAAAGTGTTTAACTGGGAAACTGCTAAGTATGGTAAAATCTGGTATGATGAAGACATTCACGACCTCAGATCCGTTGAAACCAAATTCTCAGCTATAGCCTTTAATGACGGAGTATCATCTGAAAAAACATTTTCTTGTGAACCCACGATAAGTTCTCTGAACGATGAAATTGACTTTAGAATTTCATTTAATGATTATGACGATGAAGATTACAAGGTAGTTTTTGACAAAAACTAGTTTTATTATAAAATAATTTCTACTAAAGATTTGAAAACGGATTCGGAAAATGATAATGAAAAAGTCAATATGTCTTTGCTCCCACCACCCGAGCCTACGGTCAGTTGTTTTGATGATTTAGACATCTTTAAAGATTTTGAGAATGAATTTCCAACCATTGTTTACAATGATGCTCCAACATCTAAATTAGATTTGTTAACTGAACCGATTTTAAGACCTTAACATATCGATTTGAATGATAAAACATCATTGTCCGAATAGGATAAAGAGGAACAAAACGTTTTGTACTTTAATGATCTATTCCCCTTCAACACTATTCATACTGATGATTTAAAATCAGAAAAGGCCAATGATAATGAAGTCAATATAATACAATCTTTGAAGGACAATGAAATTACATAAGGGTTAGATATGTAATTAAATGTAAATATCAATAAAAGTTTCAGAACGGGAAGTTTTGTCATGAAATTAAATGTAAATATCGTGATTTGGAATTATTACGTTAACGGAATGCTATTCTATCTAATTATGAATTTATATGTGCCGTTTGGCATTCCGTTCGACCCTAAACGGTATTATAAGGATGGTGATTATGCAAGAGTGTTGTAGAGGCCAAGGTACATTTTCTCTACTTTGTTAAATCTAGGGAAATTGGTCTCCAAGAACGGATACGACGTATTAGGTTAAAACCCATACGGTGTATCGACTGTTTTTAACTGAAGTTGACTAAGTCAACAAAATTCGCCAATATAGCATATTAATCAAAGACCAATACGGCGTATCAAGTCTGGGTATAAAAGCCCAACTGATACGCCGGATTGAGTTTCGCACACACTCATTTTTTACTCTTATTTTTAACCGCGAAAAATTTCTTGGAGAATCAAATTCTTTTCACTTGTGTTACATCTCTCTCGATTCATCACCACGAGGTAATGAACCCTAATTAGGCCTTATTTCCATTTGATTTTCTAATTTCAATTAAGGTTAGGGTTAGGATTTGGTTTTATAGATTTAATGTATTTGCCATACAACCCTTTTGGTTAGACTTTCCCTTACTCTCTTTGAGTTGAAAATGAGTATTATTGTTTCGATATTATGGGTTAAAATGGGTAGAAAGGGAAACCTCTTTTCATTTTTAAACTGCTGAGCAATACGTTGTATCCACTCAAATAGATACGGCGTATTGACTCTATTTGTCCTAATTTTAAACCTCAATACGACGTATTCAGTAAAATGAATACGGCGTATTGATCTGATAAAGATCCTGGACTTTGATTCCTATACGCCGCATTGACTCACATTTATACGGCATATTGTCTTTAGATCTTTATATACGGCGTATCAAAATATAAATACGCCGTATCCACCCTATGAACAGAATTTCTAAAATTCTATAATCTTTGTATTATTCTCGTTAGTTTTACAGATATGGCTCTTCCACCACGTGATCAGAGGCACCAATACCTTAGGTATGAGGGATTATAGTACTCAGATGCTAGTATAGTAGATTTTGAGACGAGATTGGCTTGGATATACAGGAGAGAGATACACCGGGTTCAGGTTGTAGACTTTTAGGTTATGCCCGAGCTGATAAGGGATGTTTTAGATGTTAGGATGCTGATGGAGCACCGTGATGATGGAGGGGTTGTAGTTTTTACTAGCCGAGCATGGAGGCGATTGTTTGATAGTAAAGGCCCACTAGTTAGGGAGCTCATTCTAGAGTTCCTTAGCACGAGTAGATTTGAAGAGGTATTGCTTGACTTGGATGCTCCTGGTACTATTCAGTTTCAGTTAGGTAGAGCCAGGAGACGTATGAGTTGGAGGCAGTTTATTGTAGCTTTGGGATTACATACGGGGGAGGAGATGGAGTCCCCTCAGTTATAATATGCTAGATACTATATGGAAGTGGAGGATGATCCTTTATGAAGAGGGATCTTCATGATTATTGGAGTAGTAATTTCAACTATGGAGATTTCTTAGGACCTCCCCATTCCTATACTTTGATTAGAGATCCGGTGCTGAGGCTTTTCCATAGGATGATGACACATAGTAATGGCTAGTAGGAACAGCGCCTGAGAAGGTGACCGTAAACAGTATTTGTTTTATATGAGAGGCTGGAATGTTAATCAGTTAACCTCATAACTTGTAATTTACAATGATCTTGTTTTTAAGCTTGGCTTGGAGGAGTGAAAGTCGAGGACGATGAATTTATCCATTTGGACACTTTTTGTGCTTTTTGTTCCGTGATCCTAAAAGTTATCAATGAATAATGAAAGCAATACATTATGTCACACATGAATAAGTTGTAAATTTGGGAAATTATAAAAAATAAATATAATAAATAAATAAAAAAGAGAAAAGTTTTGAAAAAAGGAAAATGGGGTGTTTTAAAGCTTGTGATTTCGTAACTATCCCCACAAAAGACTTTGCTACTTTTTAAAGGATTAGTTTGGGGAGGTTTTGAGGTATTTGGTTTTAGAGCATATAATATTGTGTGAGGACACGACAATCACTTAGTTTGGGGAATTTTGATATGTGAGAAATCACATATCTTTTTTATACCAAAAATGGCCCTAAAATGAACAAATTGTGCAAATTATGCTTGTATATTGCTTGTTTTGTCATTTGTGATGTTAGGTACAGATATTGCAAAAATCACAAGAAAACGGCCAAAACCGGACAAACACAAACACAGGAACGGATAGAGTGCACAAGAGCCGGGAATTTCTAGCAAAGGTCAACAAAGTCAACCTTGGTCAACCATTGGTCAACCCACAAAAAGACAATACCCTCAAAATACCTAAATGAGCCTTAATGTTAAATCCAATTTCACAAAAAGCCCTAAATCACTAACACCGTTAGTCATTTTTATTAAATAGCTAACAGTCGTTATCTATCTAACTTAAAACCATTAACCTTTCACCCGGCTCAACTCTTTTATAAAAAACCCAAGCCCAAGTCAAACACCCCTTTTTAAACCCGTAGTACGAATAGCATTTGGGGGGCGAGAAAAATAGTTTTTACTATTCATCGTCTTCCCCATTTCACTTTCTAACAATTAACCTTAATTATAGAGAAATTAATCCCTTCTAGAAGCTCATCCAGTATGGCACAAAAGATTCCAAGTACCAAGCTACAAGAAACGTCATCAAACGCTTGTGATTGGCTACATGGGCTCAAGGGTTTGACACGCGTGCTAGAAAGAAACACACCTTGGTGGGGATTTTGTACTAAAATCAAGCCAAAAGAAGCACAAGGCCTCTGACACAAGGATTACCACGCTGGCAATCCGTGTGCTCACAATCTCATCCAAGGGTCACAATTGAGTATCCAATGATTGAAATGATTCAAGGGCAGAGATCAAATTAAAAGGGAGCGCCTTTGAGGACCTAGAAGTTTCTTACTACTCCTATAAATAGGAGGCCTCTCTCACTCACAAGGAATCAATTTTTAGGTAGCTTTAGTGTAAACGTAGTGTAGCTTATTGTGATTCTAGCTTATGGTAGTTTAAACTCTTGTAATTTTCATTAAAAGCTTTATAATTTAGTTTTTATTAATAAAATTTGCATCTTACTTTTTATCTTATGTTTAAACTGTCTTTACTTAATTTGCAATAACAAGTGAAATGGTTTAATAAAACTTAATAAGCTCTTAATAAGCTCTTAATAATCTGTCTAAATCATTACTTAAGCTAGCTACACTCTCATTTAAGCTCTTAAAGCTTAAATGAGCTTATTATCTCTCAAATCCACCCTTAAACATACCACAGCTTATTAATGGAAGGGAAACCAATTTTGGATTGGTTTCCAGGACCACACCAGCTTATCCTAGGATCAGCTGGAGCTTGTTGACTAGCTCTTGGAGCATTAATAAGCCTTGTTTAAGTAGAGGCTATTGTAAGTTTTCATTTCCCTTTTTATAGCTTAATTCTGCATTTAGCTTAAATAGTGCTTTGTATTTGCTTATTTCTATTTAAGGTAGCTTATTGTAGCTTATATTAGTAGGTTAATGCTTAGTATTGTCATTTAATAGCTTAGATCTTAATCTGCTAGTTAGTTTATAAAAACAGTTTAAAAAACCAAAAATATAGCATTAGCTTGTAGCTTTTCGTTTTAGCTTATTTGATTATTAAGAATAGTTCATTTGGTTTGTTATAAGCTATCTAGCATCTGGTATTTGAGATTTGTTCATTAAATATGAAATTTATAAGCTAAAAATGAGTTTTAACTTTTTAAAGGAGTGTTTGGGACAGGACAGTATTAACTAAGTTAATACTGTCAGGATCCTTTTGGTCCTTTAGTTTGGTTAATAACTTCAATTTCATAGTTTATAAGTTGGATTTATTGTTCTTTGTAGGATTAATTCAAGTTTTTATACCTTAGTAAATAGAAGCTTAAACCTGTGAAGCATAAGTTCTAGGTTCTAAGTTTTTAGCTAAAATCTATTCTAGTGAATGTAATTGCTTTCATTGCTCTTGATTTGCTTGATTAAAGTGGTAGGAATCACAGCTTTAGGCCTGCATTTGTTATAATTGAATTTAGTTCATTTTATTGTCAACTGCATCAGATAAGTAAAACAGACAAAAGGACTTTTTCAATCTTAATTTTCAGTGGGTTAGAGTGGTTATTAGGCCTTAAGTTTTAGTATTCAAATAGTTTGTAGGTAAGATTCATATTGTTTTAGCTTAATTTGTTTTAAAAAGTTTATTAAGTCATCTGTTTTTGAGCTTAAAATTAGCTTTTTGTCTTTTCATTCAAAAAACCAAAAGGTTAGGTAAAACTGCATAGGCAGCTTTTTCATTAAGCTTTTTCATTAAGCATTTGAGTTTCAAAATACTTTTTAAGTATAGATTTAGGTAGCTTATTAGTCAAACTTTAAAGTGGTATAAGCCAAAAGTCCATAAGGATCCTTTAGCTTATTAAAAAATAAGCCCAAAGTTGCCTTAAGGGACTTTTTGGTTAACATTTATATCAAAGTGCTTATTTGTGATTTTTAGCTTATTGCCATAAGTTTTTGTTTAGTTTCTGTCTTAACTAGCTTATTAGGTTCATATTTAGTAGTTCATAGCTTATTTAGGTTAGGTTCCAGCTTATTTTAGCTTTTCATAGAAAAACCAAAAATATCAAAATAGCCTAAGTAGCTTTTTCATTGTGCTTTTTCTTAGCTTAATTTGATTTCAAAATGCTTATGGTTTGTTGTTTAGAGTAGCTTACAAACTGAGCTTTAAGGTGGTATAAGCTAATTTTCCATAAGGTTCTATTTTCATGCTTAAAAATAAGCTCAAAAATAGCTAGACAGTCTGTTTGGTTTCCTATCTGCTTATAACTGCTTAATTTGACTTTTAGCTTATTTCTTAATCTTTTTGCTTATTAGTTGCTTAGATTGTGAGATTAGTTATAGGGTGCTTATAGCTTATTAAGTCCTTAGCTTATTTCAGCTTGTTAGTAGTTTAAGCTTTGAAAGAAAAGAAAAAGTAAAAAAAAGTTAAGTGTTTTCTGTCTAAATTTTAAGTTGTTTACTTGCTTATTAGTTACTTTCAAAAAGGTTGTTTTCACAAAAATAGCTTATTTTTATCTGCTTTATAACTTTGTTTTTTAGGTTTTAGCAAAAATAAAAAAGGGGAAGGAGGGAAATTGTAAGTGAGCATGGCTCGAACTCACAACCTCGACCTCCCTTAACCTTTTCATAACACTCAACACACACCACACTCACCACTGCGCCCTTGGGACTTTTACGTCCTAAGGTGCGTTTTAAATCCTTTTAACCCTTTTTTGAGTTTTAAGTATAATAAGCACTTTGAGTGCTTATTTGATTTTTCCCGGCTTATTTAGTTTAGCTCTCTAGGATTTCTCATTTTTCCTGCATCATGCTTATCATAAGCTATTTTTAGAAATTTTTTAGGATTTTTAGCTTATAGTTTTATATTTTTCGTGAATTAATTTTGTTAAAAACTTTAAAAAATCATAAAAAATAGAAAAATAGTCAAAATAATAATTTTCTTTTTTATAAAATTTTCTTTTATATTTTGAAAGTTCAATTTTTAAAGAACGGGATTCGATCCCCGTTCTCATTTTCTTAATTTTTAAGATTTAAACACCCTCGTTTTAGAATTTCCTTAGCATTTTCTTTTAAATAGTCATTTAGGATTAGAAAAAAGTTTAGAAAAGCATTTAGGGTTTAATTTTAGTTCAATTGCTTATTTGTCGCGTTTTTTTAATCCCATTAACGTTTTTCGTAGTTAGCTTTAATTGTGCTTTTATTTGCTCTCTATTAGGATTTTAGAAAACAATCATCTTCGAACCAATTCAAGTCATTGTCCAAATAACAAACGAGGTCTCAATTTCACAAGTCTTTGGGAAAACGACCCGGTAATCACATACCAGTTAAACGTGTGATATTTTTGTAGATTTTTACTTTAAATCTTTGTCCTCAAGGATTTTTAGTAAAATTTCTTTATACTTTGATATTATAAGTATAAATATTTACATACATCAGTATGCGTGAGCTGCTTCAGGGTCAGAGTGAGGTGCTGGATCACATGGCCCGAGACTTTTCTAGGTTTGCTACGTGAACTGTTACTAGCCTCGCGCGGATGATGGACAGAGCCGGGGTGACTTACACGAGCTATTCTGAGACACCAGGGGAGTACCAGAGATGCACTATGTAGAGGACTGACGGTGCCGGCACCTCCACATCCCAACAGGACCAGTAGCAGCCAGACCTATGATCCCCCTATCCTTATTTTTTTTCTATTTTTACATTTATTATTCATGTCGTGATGTATCTAACTTAAAACAGGTTCTCATAATTTTGTATGTATATCATGATATGATGTTTTGACTTGTTTATGCATGATAGAACAAAGACTGGCAGTAAGTTCAACACCAGAGTTCGTGAGTATGTTACGGAACCAAGCACGCTATCCAAACCGAAGAGCTGAATAGAGAAGAGAGAATGATTTCAAGCGAGTGATAAGCTAAAGAAAAGTCTAACTTAAAGACTTCGTTGTAAACAATAGTGCTTCCTAGGAGACAACCCGGAATGTTATTTAATTTTATCAAGTCTGTCTTCCCAGGCATCAATACGGCGTATCCGCTCCATACCATACGGGGTATTGATTGTCTGGACGTTATCAATATTTACTTTTTATGCACTTTAAAAACATTATTGTCATATGGCGTATTCATGCACATGATACGGTGTATTCACCAGAACTGACTCGTATTTAGTTTGTTTAGTTTAAATTAACCATAGATACGAAGATAAGAATGCATGTTTTCCTATTTTTACACAGGACCTCATGAAAGAAATATTGACGAATATTGGTGGAGAATATACAAATCTGGAGATCCTGAAGTGTTGGAGTCTTGAAACTTCAAGGCGGTTGTTCAACACAAAATCTTGCTCATAAACCTACATGGAGAATCTACCGATCAAATATCAGGGGAATTTCTCATTCTAATTCTTTTTAATTCCCGTATTTAATGTTTTATATACACAACGAGGATGTTGTATAATTCAAGTGGGGGATGGGAATTAGAATGTTTACGTGTCCTATTTTTCACACATAAAATGCTTAAATTATGCTCAAATTTAAAAAGAATTCAAGCATACTTTTGTGAAATTACATGTTACATAACCCGCACACAATAACCCTTGTTAGATATTGTGAGGATTTAACCTTATCCATTTCCAAATGTTTACCCAAATTCCACAAAATATGAGTGTACCGGTGATGTAGTAGACTTTAAAACTTGGCTTGGTATATCTATTTGAGACCGCAATGATGAGTACAATAGATTTAGATGGAGTAACTTGTTTAAATTGGTAAATTTTTAGGATTACACCCAAAACGCCTATTCATGTTTCTTATTAACTAACTACACTGGTTAGTTAACTCCCGTATAAACCCTTTGTTTACTCTCATCTTAAGATTAAGATACCCCTAGAACAACCTGTAGAGCCAATCCTTTAGGAAATACACCAATTATTTGTTTTGTTACACCTTTACACCTTAGCCTACCCTGTTAGATTAAGTTTATTTTACAGTTGCTAGTTACTTAATGTGTAAAGTATGTATTTCGTGAGTTTTGTGTCAATTTTGGTACGGTTAGAAGAATTTACATATCGCAAATGGGAATGTATATTATAGTCAAAACTCATGTATTTTTACTACAATCACAATTGGTGGTACATCCAAAGAATGAAGAATTATCAAAGGAATTATCCAGAATTATTATGATCATGCAAATGGTGAAACTACTCCGAGTTTCGTAGTATAGTGTTTAAAAACAAAAAAAATCAAAAAAATTAGAAAAATAGAAACAAAAAAAAGAAGGAAAGTTTGAAGATAAAACGTTACGCAGTACCGAAGGAATTACATGAAGGATCCGATTATTCGATCATACAAATCGAACGATGTCTAAAAAAAAAAGAAATAAAAAAAAAAAGAGAGTATTGGTATAAAGTGGAAGATATCGCCACTTGCCTGTAGAGTGTATATAACATTGGGAGAGTATTCTGAATTTGACCGTTACGGAACGCAACTTAGTTTATTGTTTTTTTTATTTTTTTGATCAGATGTTTGTAAATAAGTGTGACTTTATCATGAGATACGGTGAGGAAAAAGTGTCTAGCAACTTGTATTTTAGACTTAATCTATTTGTTTCGTAATTTTTATTTAACAACAATTTACTTCTCTTTCCTAATGACTAGCCACTAGTTTTACGTGAATGAGGATATGTACGAGCATGCATGTCTATTCCGTCGTTATGGCCATGTATGCATGTCTCAGCTGCCTCATTGGTTTACGACTTTTGGTGAAAGTTAGAAGGTCCCTACCCTATATCATTCTTCATCCTAACCGTTGGTTAAATTCGAATGAGGATGTGATCGAACACACATGTCTATTCCGTCGTTACGAGCATGTATGTGTGCTTCAGCTGCCTTGGTGGAGTGGTACTTCTGGTGAAAGATTGAAAAATGATCAACCCTAAGACTTATCATACAAACCTATATTTACCTTTATAAACTTCTTACTCCTTAGCTTTAGTAGTGGAGATGTGTATCTTTGCCAAGCTTATGATAGAATACTCGTCACGACCGAGCAATTAAGTGAATTAGTTACATGTTACCACATAGATTAGTTGAGTGATTTGAGTGTTTTCATCTTCCTATTTCGTGAGGTGATTGGTTGTGTACTTGTAATAGATCAAATAAATGCTTTAACAGAAATTATCCTTAGGGATACATTTTTATAAACTTCTAAAGGCTACTTAAGGACAAGTAGAATTCATGTGGGGGATATTTGATGACATCAAATAACGTCTATTTTATAGCATCATTTATCCCATGTAATTAGCCTATTTTGTATAATTATTGCAAAGAATTGTTACTTAATCGTTCATATTTGAGAATTGCAGTAATTATGGAGTACTTGGTGAAACTTGACTAAAAGGAACACATTTTGGAGCTTAAACGAAGATATTTTGATAATTACTTTTCTGACAATCAATACGTCGTATCCATCAAGGAAGATACAACGTATCTATGCCTTCACTCACCAAAGACCACGAAGGACACAACTCTAATACGCCGTATCCAGGAAAGGCAATACGCCATATTCAAGCTATATAGGAATAAAATATTCTGGAAGATATCTGTTATCCCAAAAGCTTAATCCATTTCACAATAATAAGTTATACCAATAAGCAAAAACTAGAAAAGAGATAAGAGAAAA
>BQNB010036611.1:0-38156 GCA_026074375.1 Tanacetum coccineum | reverse complement strand
CCGTACTTTGATTTCTTGACAGGAATGTAAGAATCCACCACATGACCGTATTGCTTGCACGCTAGAAATAACTCATTGGCCGATACTCATACTGACTTCTTGCGGATTAGAGAAAGATAGAAATCCAACTTTAATCTACGAAGATAATTCAACTTGTGTCTCACAAATGAAAGAAGGTTATGTCAAAAGTGACATAACAAAACATATACCGCCAAGGTTTTTCTCATATACACAAGCTTTCATAAAAGATAATTAATTCGAAATGAGATATGTTCAATCTAGCAAAAACTCGGCGGATCTTTTCACCAAGGCACTCCCTACTACAATTTTCATAAAATACGTTCACAATATTGGAATGCGACATGTTCGAAGAATGTGATGGTTTACATGTGTCAACATAAGAGGGAGTCAACTACACGCTGCACTCTTTTTTCCTTAGTTAAAGTTTTTTCCCACTTGGTTTTCTTTAGCAAGGTTTTTAACGAGGCAGTATTCTAAAGTTGAACTCCGATTTGAAAAAATTGTCATCCAAGGGGGAGTGTTATGAAATATACGGATAAACATAAGTATATCACAAGATGTACTAGGTGTTCCAACTTTATGCTAATGTGTCACAATGAAAAGCTAGGTGGATGACCAATTTTGCCAAATCTCATCTCTACACTATTTACTCAAATGACTAAGATATGCTATGTAATGTCATGTATCCATAATGAATAGGAGTACTAGTAGTATAAATACTCCTCAAGTGTGAATGTAAAACTTGCACCATTTAAATACATACACACACAAGTATTATTCATCTCATTCTATCTCCCTCAAACTTCACTTCTTATTCTTATCTTATTAGCAACGTCTTAGGGGGTGTTTGTTTCAACTTATATGTGGGCTTACGAGCTTATTTGATTTCGGCTTATATAACATAAGCCCCAATTATCCGGCTTATTTTGAGACTTGTGGGCTTATATAAGTTTATTACGTTATGATAAACTTATATAAGCCCATAAGTCTCAATATAAGCCAGAAAATTAAGACTTATATTATATAAGCCGAAATCAAATAAGCTCGTAAGCCCACATATAAGTCGAAACAAACACTTCCTTAATCTCCTTGAAATGCTTAAAGTTCAAAAATAACTATTGTTATATTATAACAACTTTCCTATTTTTACAATTTTACATAGCTTTTAGGTACACTTTTGCACTGACACACTCCACCATACATATATACTTTCTCATTTCACATTTCCTAAGTTATCTTCTCCAACCAAAAAGTACAGTGCCTTTCTTTCTTTCATATTTTCCGATCAAACAAAATAGTTTTTCACATTAAAAGAATCATTTGATTGTTAAAAACCAGAAAGTAACGAGGGCACTTTTTTTGTTAGGCTGAAGGCACCGGAAGTTTTTCTAACAATTTGACTCTTTTTCTACATGCTCTGTGTGCTTGCAAGAACATGGTTGGGGGCATGTCCCCCCACTATTATATACATGGCTCCGCCCTTGCATTTAGGCCAAGTCATGCTTGCTTTATCTTCCTTAAATAGATAATTTATATCTTTTATCTCTAAAAGGTAATTAGTAACTATTTGGATAAGTAAAAATATGGACTCTAAAACCACTCTCAACTGTGACACGTCTTCATCTGTGTCAGTTGTAACACTTCAGCGCCACATTAACATTTCTCAAACTAATATACCCGTGCCAATGGTGGTGTATTTTATTACCGTGTCCATATACATTGACACATAAACATTTAATGTGTGGTTACCCTTAAATCTATATAACAAATAAAAGGAATCACCGAAACCAAATTCTATATGTATTGAAAAATAGCAATGTATGCATGTAATATGTATATATTTACGCTTAACAAAGTGACCATATGACATTTTTTTGCTTGAAATGAAACTATAGTTGTAAGGAAAATCGAGATGTAAATACAAAATGTTTGTTTTAATAGTAGTTTGTGACGATTTGGATGGGATGATGGAAGAAAATAATGATGCACCGAGCAATACAAATGTTCATGTTGAAGAGCCTTCAAGTGTTTGTAGTTGGTAAGACGAAAAGTCGAGTTCTTTAGTTGAGGTACGTATTAAGTGAAGCATGTAATGTAATGTATATACTTGGTGATTATAGTGACAAAGTTGCTACTAAGATGCGTCTAGAGGGAGATTTGTAAGAGGCTTTCAAAATAAAAGTTAACATGGTAAGTTATGAGCTTTCTAAAGAGTAAAAGCTATAGATTACCAATGTACTCATCAATTTGTTTCGGATTAAACCATTTACTTTTGTATTATCAAAAACACCCATGAAACTTGTTAGTACGTATTATTAATAACAATGTAACCGGTTAGAGTCCACGTCAACACCACGTGGACATTTTTTCCACTATAAATGTCTAGTGGTTTCTCTGTCTTTATATGGAATATGGAATATAGTTAAACGTCGTTTTGTTAACCCCATTACCTATCTCTTCACACCACTTTCAATCAAATCAATATATCTTCTTCAAAGTTTGTTTAATTTTATAGGTTCAATGTCATAAAATACCTACTAACTCTCTAAATCGTTTCGACTGGACCAACGAACTAAATTTCGTCCCGTCTACACCAACGAACTCTCTAAATTGTCTTGACTTGACCAACGAACTAAATTTCGTCCCGTCTACACCAACGAACTTGTTAGTTATGTGACAATATGACCAATATGACCGGCTAATTATCCACGTCATTAATTTTTTTTATTTTTTTTATTTCACATCACCTTCCACCACCATTCGTCATCACCACCATTTAAAAAAAAGGAAATCGGCTGTCACTTGCACTTAGCTAATCAAACACATATTTAATTAAACATCCCACAAAAATAATCATATTTACCAAGTGGTAAAAAGCATAGTCACACCAATTTAATCTATTTTCATTAGATCTAAACCAGCCAGTCATGGACTCACCGGAGCAACGCCGTAAATGCAAACGCAACCTAAAACCAACCACCCGTTTAATCCCACCAGTAAAATCACTAGTCTACTTTCTCTTCTTTTACCTACTCGATCGTTTCATTTTCTTCATTGCCATCTTTATCAATCACTTCTTTTACTTCTTATAAAGCTTTAACAAATTTTAATCAGTTCAATATTCAAGCTAGGGTTTCCTTTCCTAATCATGTTTTGTCATTGGTGAGCCAATCGTACGGTCGATTAAAGGACGGTTGTGACGGTTGTTTTCCGGTAATGCTGCGAGTATACCGTTATGACGAAATGAGTTATTACCGTTAAAGCCGTTGTTATGGTTGTTGTTGTGGATGTTGTTACCTGGTTTTTGTTTGGTGACATGAGATCTTGAGTTTATCATTTATGGCTATATTATCTGACCCATTTTATAACATGAGATCTTGATTTTATCATTTTTTGTTTGAGTCTTGCAATTGAGTTTTATGATGAATGATGATAATAAAGATGAGACACACTTGACTTTGATGGGTGGAAATGATGATATGGAATTGACCATAACTATTAAATAAGAAGAAAAAAAACAATTGCCAGCGTGTAAGATAACTGCCACGTTGTGAGTAAAAATGTAAGATATTGATGATATCGGAACAATATTTGAAAGTTCGTTGGTCTAGACAGAACGAAATTTAGTTCGTTGGTCAAGTCGGGACGATTTAAAGAGTTCGTAGGTATTTTATGACATTGACCCAAAGATATTCCTACATAGTTATGTACACTATTCTAATCTTTTTGTAGGAAAAAACTTTTTCGCATCATGACCATCTCGAAACATGTCTTAATGATGCAAATGACAAATACAAAATAAGAAAAGATAATTGACAAAACAAAAGTTTGTCAAAAACATGATACTGGAGTCTAAAAATGGCTAATAAAAAGCCATATACAAATAAAAAAAGGACATGCACGAATGAACGAAACCTCATAGTGTCAAAATTATAGGTGTGACTAGATATTGTCAAAATTATACATCGATGCGCGTGTAATTACTTAATGAGAAAAGTTCTATGTAGAACACTATCTAATTAAAGAACAATCCACTTTATCTTAATCATTCATTTTATTTTCATCTAATGATTTAGATTAATTCTCATTTTAATTTTATTAATAAACCTACTTTCATCCTATTTTTTTAAAATTAAATATCTCACAAACCGTTAATCGTTACGCAAAACGAAACATACCATCGCGACGAGAATTAAATCATCTTTCTATAGAGGGGCACTTCTATATACTTTCGACGAACTTTTTTTTGATGATTTTTTTCAGTAATTATGTTTTCTATACGTTTTGTCTGAAAAAATACATGTGATTTACGAAATCACATGTGATTTATGATACAAATCACATGTGATTATGATACATTATCAATGTGATTTTTTCAGGCTCGTGACTGAAAAAAAATCGTACAAAAATTCGTCGAAAGTATATAGAAGTGCCCCCTATAGAAAGATAAAAAAAATACTCGTCGCGTGGCCTTGCATTTTTTCGTTTGTCGTATTTTTAATTATACATCGCGAAGAGAATTAAATTATCTTTTATGACGGACACTTGTATATAATGTCAACGATTTTTTTTTTAAAATTTCCGTCCCATGATAAAAATCACACGAGCATTCGTAAAAAAATCACTGTGATTTCTTAAATTAAAAATCACACGTAAATTTGTAAATTCACATGCGATTTATGAATTTATGAATCACTCGTTAATTTATTACTTTTAAAGTTGAATTTTTCGAAATCACATGCAATTTATGAAATAACACGTGATTTTTAAAAACAACAAATCACAAGTGATTTTACAAATCACGTGTAATTTTTTTTTGCAGAAATTTTAACACTAAAAAGTCGTCAAAAGTATATGAAATCGATTTTTTTTAGTTACGTCTAAAAAAATCACATGTGATTTTATGAAATCACATGTGATTGTGCTACAAATCACATGTGATTTTTTCAGACGTGACTGAAAAAAGAATTTGATAAAAAGGTCCACGATAGTATATAAAAGTGCCCTATATAGAAAGATGATTTAATTTCGTGGCGTGATGATGTCATTTTTGTCGTTTGAAGATTTACCGTTTGCAGATTTTTTTTTTTTCAAAAGTTGGAAAGGGAATAGTTTTTTTATTGTTTTTTTTTATTTGAGTGGAAAAATGAAATGGCTTATGGTGTGTTCTTTCGTTCTTTGAGATGATTGGTTCTATCATGTTCAACTCTAGCTATATATTGTTGCTCATCAGAAAATACATAATTGCAACCATGTCATTAGGAAATAACATTGGAACAATGCAATATGTTGTCGAAAAAATCTATTCGTCATCAGAATTAGATAAGCTATGCCACTTAGGTGTGGGTACTCGGCTATTAAATATAACGCTCAAATATATATTATTATTACTGTTTATAATGACTATTACAACTTAAAACGACGTTATCAGAAAAACAATGCAACCATGTTATTAGAAAAACATTGCAACAATACAACTATGCCGTCGAAAATATTATTCGTAGTCGAAATTTGATCAAAACTAGACACCGTTGCCACTATGCGCGGGTACTCGGCTAGTTATCATAAAAGCGTGAAACAAACTTGATTCCTAAGGCAACAAGTTATAAATATAATTTTCGTTTAAAATAGGCCTGAAAATATGAAATTTTTTAAATCAGTCTCGTTTCCCTATTTACTCCCCCAGACTTAAGTTTAGCATTGCCCTCAATGCGACAAAACGAATCAAACCATTTTGACATCATCACCTGCAGTAATCTTACAAAATACAAAGGGCATAATATTTTTGGATTTTTTTGAATTTTTTAGAAGATTACTGCAGGTCGAAAGGATACCATCAAAGTTTATAGCACATTGGGTAATCGAGCTTTAAATTTTAAAATTTTGATGTGTCTCCATCGAGCTTTAAATTTTTTTATGTGTCTTCAATTTTGAATTTTTTGATGTGTATCCATCGAGCTTTAAATTTATAAACAAGAAATACCGGTTTTAACTAGGAACACATTCGGGCAAGTATACCCTAGTCATATGTATTATAGTGATTGGTAAGTCAAGGTCGTCTCAAGAGAATTGGTTGCACTCAAGTGTGGTTTGTTTGTTTAAGCAAGTAACAAGTCGGTGGTTATGATTGTCACGGATCAAACCACCTAGAAAAGAAATGAGAGAAGAATCGCACAAGAAACATACATGTTTGGACAAATGATCACATGGATATTGGGATGTTTAATTAGGAAAACATATTATCATTGATAATCCTTTTGACCTATAGAACTGTTGGAATCCAAATAATCACTTCCATTTCATAATTATGAACAAGAAATTAAGATTGGATGATAAGAATTGTAGAGAGAGAAACTTAAGAGAGAAAAAGTGGAGGTTGATTAACTTGTGAAAATACAAAATGAAAACCAACAACCCTCTCTCCACACATGGAGAGGGGTTTATATACCCTAGATGGGTCGGCCTTAAAAGGCTTAGTGGGCCAAGGGTTTGTCTTGGGTTGGGCTCGAGTTTACTTGGGCTTTCGCCCGATACACCTGATCGGTTAGCTTACATATAAGAGCCCGTTTACCCGTCTAGCCTATTACAACGTATATTAATAAATGACCGAGACCTAATATAATTAATGAACGAACTTCCATTGTTCGACTCAATATTTTTAGGCTAACAATCTCCCCCGAAGTGAGTTCATTGTGACACTCCTTCGTGAGATCAATGAGATTGCTTTTGTCGTTAAGCTCTTTATGATTCTTTGTCTCTGTCAAAGTTGTGGCTTGTTCCTTCATGTTTGTTGATTTTGATCTTTAGCTTTGTCATTGTCTTTTGACTTGTCTTTGCCGTCCGAGATCTTTAAATATTTATCCTTCCGTCTTGATGTTTTGCCACCTTGATATTTGTGTTGGACACATGCTATACTCTGCTTCATCTTGAAAGCTTTGCTAACAATATCCTTGATAGACTTGATATATTTGAAGGAAGATCTTGTATATGAGTTGTGCGGAAGACTTTGTCTTTAATTTCTTTTAGCTTCATGATTCTTGAATCTCGATCTTATAGTATGTCTTGTAGTTTGAGCATGAGCATGTGGTAATGTATCCGAAGTAAGCTGGAATTAAGGATCACCATCTACCATCTTTATGTGATCCTATAATAAATCAGTAGCATCAAGCGTGTGGACAGAATATGCGTTGTAACTCGTCCCGAATTTGTCGTAGATAACCTACGGTTCCGTTGAGGTCCATTTTACTGTATAAATAATGTATTGTGATCAGGTAGATTCAAAGAATTGCCTTGACAGGGTTTCCACATCAAAAGCGTAGGATCTCTTACAAGATGTATTAGATTTACCATGCTTGACTAGTTCTTCATACGAAAGTTCAAGAGACAACACGATAAGAGTGAATAGATAGTTACTATCTTTCTGATTAAGATTCGTAATTCATTTCCTAAGAACAAGTTTGATTAACATTGCATCGCCAATCGGTTTCTTTCCAAGTTGACAACAGTTGATTTAATTATAGAATCTCTATGTCACCTACAAGAGCTGGTTTATTAGGCTAAGCAGGATTCCCATCTTCATTGTGAGTACATAAGTATCACTCGGATGTTCTGGCACAATTACAAGGATATGGTAGGACTCTTGTTAAAGCTTGTGCAACTAATTGGTTCTGTTCAACAAGTTGTTAGTCAATAGGAGGTGTCCTTATTGAGATTTATTTATGGATCTCTTGTGTGCTTAGAATCGATTAGGTGGTTTGGTTTTAGTAATCAGAGGCTGGAGCACGTGTGTATCTCCGTGACAAATGAGACAAGTTTCTTTTGAGAGAAACCCGAATGGCTGGGAAGGGTTGTGCATTGCATCACTGGGTCCATGATGTCGTCTTCAATGTCAGCAATCAACATTGTGATTCTGACAGCATATGTATTGACCCGGTTTCTGCCTAAGTTGTGTGGAGGGCTTCTTTCTTTAGACCCTTTATCCATACATTTCTTTTTAATTCTTCAACCCCTTCAATGCTTACCAAGACGTCATTACTAACACCTTGTTGTGATTGTTCCAGTGTTAGCTCAATCTTAGTCGGCATTCTTCCCTTATACACATTCATCTCCAATCATACCTAAGGACTGCTATTTCTAACTATGGAGTGTCCTTGGGTAGATCCCTCCGGTTCTGGTTGGATCATAGGACAAATACCTAACCTTACCACCTTATGACTTCAGAATCGTCGTGAAATAAGATGTTGTAGGGTATGAGATCGTAACCATAAAACCTTTTTCGAAGAGTATCAAGCACTTTGAGTCGATAAGATCACTTATTATTTTCAAGATCACATTTTAAATACATTTATCCCCTTATTTTAAATACTAATTCACTTAGTTTTTGAAATACTTTGTGATTAAAATTTGTCTTGAAATACCATAGGGAGAAAACTTTTATACTTTGCATGAATTATATGGAACATAAACTTGCTCCCCCTCGATTTTACATATGTTTGACACCAAAAACAATGATACCAAGTTGTAAAATGAATATAAAATTAAGGGTTAGCATTGTTGAGCACACAATTTTGAAAGATTATGAATTGTCATTGAAGAATTCTTGAAAAATTGTGCTCAACCACCTAATCATCTTATAACAATCAATCTATTTAATAGTCGTTATTATTCCTTAGATGTTATTAAGACCTTTTATAATGTGTTGAATACATAAGAGTTGTCATGTTATGATGTATCCAACAATCATGGGTTGCATGAGATTGTTATGGCTGACTGAGAGTCGCAATACAACGATATTTTGTTATAGTTGAAGCCATAATCTTGAAGCTGTGTCCTCATCCACATTACTTGAGCACAACTTGCAGAAAACGCCACGTATTCAGCCTCTGTGGATGACATTGTAGTACAGTCTTGCTTTTTTGACATCCAGCTGACTAATTTATCACCTAGGAATTGTATTCCTCCATAAGTGCTTTTTGCGAGTATCAACGTAACCGACATGATCGGCATCTGAAAAAACTGTTAGATCAAAGCCAGAACCCTTCGGATACCAGAGTCCCATGTTAATGGTACCTCTTAAGTATCGAAAGATCATTTTAACCTCTTTGAGGTGTTTTTCAGTCGGTCTTGCTTGATATCTGGCACAATAACAAACTGCTTGCACTATGTCTGGTCTACTAGATGTCAGATACATGAGTGACCCGATTTAGGTTTCGTAGCTATTGGTGTACCAATGTTTTATCCTTTTTCCATACCATATTTTTTAAGAATCTCTAAAGTATATTTGGCCTAATTGATAAAAATACCGCGTGGGGATTGGTGGATCTAAAGTCCTAAAAAGAATTTCATTCCGGAGTCAAACATCTCATACCAATTCGCTGACAAGATAATGAAACCTTTCTTTCGGGAATAGGGCTTTAGTAAACTTATAAGCCAATGGGTATTCATTTCTGACAAAGTACATTCAAATTATACCGTTTATCAACTATTCCTTGATGGAAATGATTACGAGTATGGATGAGCTTGTACGGCAGTGCTGAACGGGGTTGCATGAGATTGTTATGGCTGACTGTGAGTCGTACATACAACTGGTATTTTGTGTCAGTTAAAGCATAATCTTGAAGCTGTATCCTCATCCCGTTACTTGAGCAACTTGCAGATAACGGCCATGTATTCAGCCTCTACGGATGGACATTGCTAGTACAGTTCTTGCTTCTATGACACTCCAGCTGACTAATTTATCACCTTAGGAACTGTATTCCTCCAGAAAGTGCTTTTTTCGAGTATCAACGCAAACCGGCGTTGATCTGGCTCTGAAAAAGATGTTAGTTCAAATCCACGAACCCTTCGGATACCATGTCCACATGTTAAGGTACCTCTTAAGTATCGAAAAGATCTTTTAACCTTTTGAGGTGTTTTTTTTTTCAGTCGGTCTTGCTTGATATCTTGCACAATAACAAACTGCTTGCACTATGTCTGGTCTACTAGCTGTCAGATACATGAGTGACCCAATTTTACTACGGTAGTCAGTTTGGTCTACGGGTTCACCACTCAAGTCTGCATCTAATTTAGGTTTCGTTGCATTGGTTGTACCTTGCTTTGTCCTTTTTCCATTCCTGATTTTTTAAGAATTTCTTAAGTATATTTGGCTCATGATTGATAAAATATCGCGTGGGGATTGGTGAATCTGAAGTCCTAAAAATAATTTCATTTCCCCCATTAAGGACATCTCAAATCTATTGTGCATTAATTTTTCAAATCGTTTTGAAAATTTAGGGTTTGTGGAACTAAAAATAATGTCATCAACGTAAATTTGCACAAGTAGAATGTCCTCTACGTATTTTATAGTAAATAGGGTTGGGTCAATGATACCTTTAGAAAAACCTTTGGAAATCAGAAATTTTGATAGTTCATCATACCAGGCTCTCGGAGCTTGTTTTAATCCATATAGAGCTTTCCTTAGACGGTAAACTTTTTCTGGATGATCAGGATCAACAAATCTGTCTGGTTGTGCAACATAAACCTCCTCCTTTAATAGACCATTAAGAAATGTCATTTTTACGTCCATCTGATAAATTGGAAAAGACTTTTATGCAGAATATGCGACAAAAATCCTGACAGCCTCCAAGCGAGCAACTAGAGCAAATGATTCTTCGAAATCAATACCCTCTTCCTGAGCATAACCCTTTGCTACAAGTCATGCTTTGTTGCAAATTACAGTTTGGTCTTCATCCTTTTTGTTTTTCCATAACCACTTTAGCTTGATTACGTTCTTGCCAAAAGGTTTGTCAATGAGTTCCCAGACTTGTAGTCTGTCAAACTGATGAAGTTCTTCCTGTATTGCTTCTATCTATGGAGTCTAAATAACTCCTTAGATCGTTTAAGCTCAGTTTGTTTAGAACTTATATCTAGAATTAATAACATTGATAACATATATGCACATCGAAATTAAACAAAGAACAATGTTATCATCAACAAGGTTTTACCAAACATTCCAAGCCCCAATATTATTTGATCAGAATAATACATGTTATCTACCTATAACAAGTATCAAGTTACCTTGACCTTGAGGCTATACCACAAACTATAGACATCTACATTGATCCTTGTGTACACACACACTTTTCTGGATACTAAAAACAATATGCCTAGACCTCCTTTTATAGCATAAGGAGTCAAGGCTCTTTTACATGGAAATATTAAAGATATTTAATAAGTTTGACCAAATTTTTATTTAATGAGTTTGACCAAATCTTTATCTCTTTTTGACCAAATCTTTATTTAATGAGTTTGACCAAATTTTTATCTCTTCATCTTTATCCCTTTTTAACTAAATCTTTATTTTCTTCTACATCTTGTAGAATCCCACAATGACGACTTTGGTCCTTTTGTTTCCATTTTTTTTCATTCGTGTTTTGTCTTATCAACTCAAATATAATTCCAACAATCTTCCATTGTTGATAATGAACCAAAACCAAATTAGCAGAACTTCCCCTGAAGTTAATATACGAATGAAAACTTCCTGAAGATAACAAGGATCTATAAGTTGGCAAATCATTCAAAATCTTCTTCCCTTTTTTGTCTTCATCAAATTGTGGGACTAAAGTAATGCTACTTTATCTTCACAACTACAAATCCAATATCACACTCTAATCCACGCATTCAACGTCTTAAATTACCCTCCAGTTAAGCCATAAGAAAAAATGAACTTGAGAGTAGAAACTTACACTAGCAGTAATACAAAGGCTACAGTAGTTAAAAACCTTCACTCGATGTAGCATGTAAATGGTTAAACATTTTAAACACTAAGCTTCTCTGGAAACCCATATGTTAACCATTTCTGAATCTTCAATCTGTGGCTTATGTAGAATTTGATGAAGAAAATTAAGTATAACGAACCTGATGCTGAAGTAGAACAACCTAAACTTGTGTTTTATATCTTATTTATCCACGCGACGTCGAACTCATACCAAGACCAAAATATAAGTAGATCGCAATCTCTTGACAAAATCCTCATCTATGAAACACATATCTAAAGTGATAGCAAATGTGAGCTTTGAGCACCATTAAGAAAAATTCACACACTTTGCTAGATTCGTAAAGTCTTCGTCACATCGTTTATAGCTCACGAATCAGGTTACCTCTCCCAAAGGTATGATAAAACACAAACCCAAATAATTCCACTTTAACTTCAAATAGGTCATAAACAACCTTCTTCGTGACCAATTCGAACAAATAATCCAAAATATGAGCCTTTGAAACTTTAGATAACATTTTAAACCAAAAACCTTTTCTAGAAAAGTAAACTTCGACACATCTTTTCTTCATAAAGTCGACACCAATAAAAACCTTGAACAATCCTAGATATCGAGAGGCACGAGGCTCTGATGCCAATTGTGGAGTCTAAATAACTCCTTAGATCGTTTAAGCTCAGTTTGTTTAGAACTTATATCTAGGATTAATAACATTGATAACATATATGCACATCAGAATTAAACAAAGAACAATGTTATCATCAACAAGGTTTTACCAAACATTCCAAGCCCTAATATTATTTGATCAGAATAATACATGTTATCTACCTATAACAAGGATCAAGTTACCTTTCCTTAGACGGTAAACTTTTTCTGGATGATCAGGATCAACGAATCCGTCTGGTTGTGCAACATAAACCTCCTCCTTCAAAGGACCGTTAAGAAATACCGTTTTCACATCCATCTGATAAATTGGAAAAGACTTGTGTGCAGCATATGCGACAAAAATCCTGACAGCCTCCAAGCGAGCAACTGGAGCAAATGATTCTTCGAAATCAATACCCTCTTCCTGAGCATAACCCTTTGCTATAAGTCGTACTTTGTTGCGAATTACAGTTTAGTCTTCATCCTTTTTGTTTTTCCATAACCACTTTAGCTTCATTACGTTCTTGCCAAAAGGTTTGTTAACGAGTTCCCAGACTTGTAGTCTGTCAAACTGATGAAGTTCTTCCTGCATTGCTTCTATCCATGCAGAATCTGCCATTGCATCCTTAACGTTTTTTGGTTCAACAATACTCACGGTGAGTACGAACATACACATTTAAGGATCTATTGCAAGTTGTCGTCTTGTTTGCACTGGCTTAGATGGATTGCCACGAACTTGAGTTAACGGATGATCTTTTGTCCATCGGTATTTGGAATCTTGAGGTTGATTGAAGGTATGCATATTTGAAGTACCAATATTGCGTGAGGAAGACTCAGCATTTTCTTGTACCGGTGTACATAAAGGATTGGTAAATTCTGATTGATTATCGTTGCTTTCCTCAGCATGAACATTTGTTGGAGTTGTCAGTTTTGATGTAGGTTGAATATGCGTTGAAAGTAGTGTGTCTTTTTAATAGAATTGTCGATGGGAGAAGAAGACTTGTTGACACGAGAAGTACCATCATTGAAAATTTCATCATACAAAGGACCGAAAAGAAGATCCAACTCCTGTCGTGATGTAGCTGTATTGTCTGCTGGAGGAACAACTTTTGGAACCAGCTTTGAACTTGACAGTTCATTGCTGTGGTCGTGAATTCCGAGTTCTGAACTGTTATGATCAGAAGTCATTGCTTATTCATCAGATGAAAATTCCTTGAAGCCCTAGTTTCTCATATATCAGTCTTTTTAGCAACCAAACTCGAAGGCCTTCCTTTGTAGGATTTAAAGATGTACCTGCATTTATGTTAAGTGTACCTGTACTGACATTAAGAGTTTGTTTGCATTCATATTGGTTAGTGATATCGTCATTTGAACCATTTGTGGGTTCACTATCAACCTTAGTTGTGCTAGAGGTGAATATCTTTCCAGTAGGAACCCACCTAAGACTAATTGTCTTAAAAAATTTACTCGTTGGTTTCCACCTAAGACAAGATATATGAGTCATTGTTTTCTCATGCACAACGGAAGTCTTTTTGATTGAAGACCTATGTCTTTTTGGGATCTGTCTTTCTGGTTTCTTTGCAAAACTTGTTTGCTCTACAGGTATGTATCTTTTTGTTGTCTTATTAGATGGAACCTTAGCACGTGAGTTGACTTCATTCATGAATTTTGTTACACAAGAATCATGATAGGCATTAAAGACACATTTTTGACATGTTGAGCAAACAAAATGTTTGGAGTCAGAAAAACTTCTAGAATTCCGAGAGTGTTCTGCTATGGGCACAGTCTTTGTAGTGACGCAACTACTCTTATATGCAGGCCAATTCCTAGACTTTTGGTTATTGATCCTAGGTTTTGGTTTGCTACCATTTGCCGTGCTTGTGATATAAGCAGACAGGTCTCACACTCGTTCTGAATTCATACTGCTTTCTTGTGTCTTTTTTAGCTTCCTCTAGGTAGGATTATGAACCATGCTTTGGAGCTAAACCTAGATGAGCCAGGTGCAATCTGGTGATGAGGTTTTTTGAACAGAGATTTTCTTTCCTTAGGCAAATAATGTGTGTGATGGTTTTGAATAAAATCGTTATTGACATCAACTTTTGAGGCAAACCGTTGCTTTGAAAATCTAGGTTTTTCAGACTTAAACGCAGTCGGTTGTCTAACAACTGATTGGTTTCTACGTGGTTGTAAAGCCAGTTTCCCTAATATTGACGATCTTTGCAAACTTAGAATTAACACTATTCTGTTAAATTTCCTTACCTCGTTTTTAATGTGCAATGCAAACCATTTTTCTTGAAGTTGAGCTTTGAATTTATCATTATTTGCAATCAAAGAAGTTGTGTGTTCTATGTTCTTAGCTCTCGTTGTCTTGATAGAATCAAACATTTCTTTGTAATGCCTTTTCAAAGTCTCATTTTCCTTAAGTAACTTAGCCACTTTATGTTCCAATTCGATGTTTATTGTTTCAATTACATCTATGTCATGTTTAACCTTGGCTTCATTACTTTTTACTTTCGAAAATTAACCATGTTGCCCTTCTTTTAAAACTTGATTTTGATATTTGAGTTCAAGATTAACACAATGTGCTTCCATTCTTAAAAAATCTTTTTGAAATTGGGCAACTGTCTTTTTGAGACGAATATTTTCAGATTCAAGAGATTGATTTGAGAGTTCAGTTGTCTGGTTATCAGTTAATGTAGCAGGCAAAGGACATGTGTCATGACATTGTTCAGCATTCTGGTCAACCTCTCCTTCATTATTGAATTCGGGTTGCTTAGTATGCTGTTGTCCTATAGCAAAGACATTGATTTCAGCAGTCGTTTGTACCTCAGCCATTGGCTCTTCTATTTATATATGGGTTGATAATCTACATCATCCCCCCCCCCCCCCCCCCCCCCCCCCCCCCCGCAGTGCATCATTCCTGATTATGCTTACTTGTACTTGCTCTTTTAATGTTGTCCCACTACTTTCTGTATCATAACTAGCATCCAATGCTTTACTCGAATCAACCTTATCCTCTGTTGTCTGCATTTGTCTTTCATTCACCCAGCTGTTATACTCTTGTTTATGCTTTGCTCTTTCATCAATCGACTTCTTAACAGATTCCATGTGTTGGATCAGTGTGTCACGAAATTCTGGAATCGCAAGTTGAGTGTATTGGAGAAAGTAGTTGCGTGTCATTACAACAAATTCATCATCCAAATAAAACCGTGACTTGATGAACATCTAAAACTGTGTCTCGAGTACTTTAAAAGCAGCCATGGATCCAATCTCTTGAAATTCTTCTTTGTCAAGTTGTTTTTCTAGTTGGTCCACATTCAGGAACATTATGCCTGTGAAAGTCTCTATATCTTGACCAAAGAGTGTCGCAAATGCACGTTTGAATCCAGACTCTGTTCGAGTTCCTTATAAGTCGTTGTTTGAAAGAAGCTTGAGGTGTGAATGAAGTCATCGAAAAGATACCATGCAACTTTCTTTTGCTTTGTCTTGAATTTGTTGCATTTGTTGTTCTTCCGAATTAGAACACGAAGATAAAGTATCTTTCGTTTCCATTTTACTGGAAACTATGAAGTGAAAATGACTGTAGGATATTAAGTAGATGTGTTGTGATTGAAGTTGTGGTAAAAAGAAAGCAATAAACGTTTACGGGATTTTACAAGTCTATGATTAAAACCGAGAAATAAGTTGTGACTTTCGCGGGATTTTACAAAATCAATAGAAAACCATGAATGTTAATTGATTTGGATTAAGGTTTGTTTGTTGTAAATTGAATGTCTTGAAAATTAAAAATTCAAAACTAACTTATTTCGCTTGAAAGTGTGCATATTTCGCTTGTAAGAAAATGCATATTTCGCTTAATTAGAAAACTGCACATTTCGCTTGATCAATACATATTTCGCTTGAAAAATGAAATGCATGTTTCGCTTGGTCTATTGCATATATAGCTTGATTTCAAAACTGCATGTTTCGCTTCGAATTTAAAACATATTCCGCTTGAACTCAAATCTGCATATTTCGCTTAAAATCAAAGTTGCATATTTTGCTTGAAACTAAATTTTTGACAGAGTTTCGTTTTAGTTTAATGTAATATTTCTCTTCAAACTTGAACCTGCATATTTTGCTTACAACTTAAACATACATATTTCGCTTGAACTTTTCCTGCATATTTCGCTTAGCCAAAACATACATGTTCCGCTCGGTGTCTTTTTCAAGTGTGGACCACTGTTTTTCTTCTTAAGAAAACAACAAAACTAATGGTACTATGATCTTAAAATGGTGGATCTATGTTCCCCCTTTGTCTTAACCGGTTGGGACCACTAAAGATCAATAAGCTACCCCAAAAAGCTTCTAAATAAGCTCGAAAGAAGCTTGAAGTAAGCTAGGAATAAGCTCGAAAATAAGCTCAAAATTTAGCAAGTGGAAAAACGAAGCAACAAGATTAGTGACAATAGAAGATGTAGACCAAGTATAGCAAGATGTAAACAAGAAAAACAAATCAATAAACCCAATTTTTTTTAGCCGTGAGCTTATTTGCAAAAATAAGCCACGAAAATGAAAAATAAGCTTCAAGATAAGCTAGAAACACGAAGACCAAAGATAGAATAAAACACACCAATAAGCTCGATTTTTTTTTGAATCGTGAACTTATATAGATAAATAAGCCACGAAAATTTGCTTTTTGAGCTTATTGAACCACAAAACAACCACTATCTACCCGAGGCTCTTGATACCAAATGTTGGAATCCAAATAATCACTTCACTTCATATTATGAACAAGAAAATAAGCTAGGAGATGATGAGAATTGTAGAGAGAGAAACTAGAGAGAGAAACTTAAGAGAAAAAAAGTGGAGGTTAATTAACTTGTGAAAATATAAAATGAAAACCAACAACCCTCTCTCCACACATGGAGAGGGGTTTATATACCCTAGATGGGCCGGCCTTAAAAGGCTTAGTGGGCCGAGGGTTTGTCTTGGGTTGGGCTTGAGTTTACTTGGGCTTTCGCCCGATACACGTGATCGGCTAGCTTACATATAAGAGCCCGTTTACCCGTCTAGCCTATTACAACATATATTAATTAATGACCGAGGCCTAATATAATTAATGAACGAACTTCCATTGTTCGACTCAATATTTTAAGGCTAACAAGAACCAATAATAATAGTTTAGTATCTTATAAATCAATTATACATAAGTCTCAATCAAGTGGTCATATCATGAGCCTTATGCCTGAACCAACAAAAACAAAGAATCCTTTCGACCTATAGAATTTGATGTTATCTATTGTTAAGTTTCATTTACTTGAAAGATGATTAGAACAACATATTCAAAAGATTCCGTTCGACATTAATCTAAATTAAACCTTTACTTGTTATGTGACAATCCATATTTTCAAGTCATTTTACGTCAATAAACTCAAAACTATTTACTTTGAACATTTACGTGTTTGCTTTTACATGAAACTGTTAACTTAAATCGCGTAAACTGAAAAACAACTTTAAACGTAAACCGGCATTAAAAAAATATAAATTTACGGCAAATATGTGTTATATGACTTTTACGAATATAAATTATACGTCGACATATTTTATTTTGCAAGTTTTACTTAAACGGTTAAATTTAACCCAAAATCGGGAAGTTATCATTGCAAGAAACGTCTTTGGACGCGCACCGGATCTAGACTAAGTTTAGTATACATTATTTAAACATATTATCAATCTCATAACATTATTTTTACATGTAACATACATTTAGTTTTACAACTTTTTACGTAAGTCACTTAAACTCGCGTTTTAATGCGGTAATGCATGCACAACTTATCCAGTACCCTCACCACCTTTACCAATACCCTAAATACTTATATACTATCAAAAATTATATAAATACATCCCCTAAAACACTCCAAAACAGGAGCTCATAGTGTAGATGTACACAAAATAATGCAAAGTCTTATAACTTACCAACTAGTATGCTAAATTTAAAGTCTTCCTTCCAACTCTCTTACACAAGCAACCTAACACCCTTTCCCCTTCCCTTCTTACACCAATCCTACTCCTCACCCCTTGCCCTCATTAAAGTTTGTGTTTCTTTGTCTTGAAGATATTTTTCTTAAGCTAATTACTTCTATTTTCTAGATAAGTAAACTCCTCACGTGCTTTTCATTCACTACACTCAAAAATAGCACAAACTCTTCCTTTTCTCCCAATAATTTCGACAGCCCTATAGCAAGATTCAAGATCATTTTCCAAGTTATTTTAAGTATTTCCAAGAGGATCTAAGTGTTGGTTATGGAAGCTAGGGCTTTGTGCATTAAATCTAGAGCTTTCTTGCATAATTTAGGGTTTTTATTGTGTTCTTATTCACCAATCATACACCATCTCTTTGTAAGCATTAATAACTTATTTCCATACTCATTTACATTCTTATTTATCATTTCATGTTTATGCATTTTCAAAAAAAAACTAGCATCACCCATATGTTGTGTTATGTTTTTCATAAACTAAACTAATGATGATATATGTTAACCAGTGTTGTTAGTGAAGTTGTATCTTATTGGTGAAGGGTTTAGGTTAGTTATGAGTTCGATTTGTTGTTTGAATTAGGAGTGAATGGAGATAAGTTAGATTCGGCCTTTGGGAAAGTTGTGGATGGTTATTTTGGCACATTTTGGGAAATATATAAGCTGTCCCAAACAGCCCTTACGTTACAGGTCCTGTAAAAATGTTTTGACAAGTTAAAACTCTAATATTATGATAATAGATGTCAATACGGAAATTTTGGTATAAAGAACACAAAAATCGGGCTTAAAACGAGCAAGTTATTGTCAAATGAAGTTTGGAAACGCTTCTCGGCAAAAACTGTTTCGGGTACATTCTAAGCAGATTCTAAATCGTGTGTTTTGACCCTTTTCGGGTCCGAATCGGCTTAAACTTATAAAAGGAAAGTTTTTTGAAATGATGTTTCGCCTACAAATGTGGCATTTCTTTTCTCATGAAAGTCAAAAACGAAGAAATTATAGCACTTTTAAAACTGGACCTGCACGTACTATTTTTGTAAAAATAGTGGCTGTTAGAAACCTTAATTACTATTTTCGGGCGTTTTTGGGTCCGTTTGAGCTATAAAAACTTTAGCGAATAATAGTGTATTACTTGTAAATTATTAGGACACATAAAAGACTTTTTAAAAGCGATATATCATAAGAGTTAAAAGTTTACTAATAATAGAAAGGTTATATTGACAAAAAGTATATATTTACGAAACCACATTTTGAATAACTAAATTAGGAAACAAGCATATGCGGGTGATGTTGACTTTCTAAAAATAGTTTGTGCATCGTTTTACCTTTACCTTGCATTAAACCGCGTCATTATTCATTTAGGCCGCGGTTAGGATTTCATGCTCATATTTCGTTCACCGGTTATTATTCTACTTAGTTGATCACTTCGTCACTCACTACTTTGCTTGAGGTGGGTTTATAGCCGCACTTTAACTTGTTTTGCAATTATTTTACAAATATCCTGGTGAGATACATTGCTTGTTTTTACTTATGGATGCAAGTAGCTTTGAAATAAGTACCTTTTTGGATATTGTATACCATGTAATACTTACTGTTCTGAATATTGTATACCATGCAATAATTACTGTTCTGATTATTGTATACCATGCAATAATTACTTTTCAGGATATTGTATACCATGCAATACTTACTGTTCTGAATACTGTATACCATGCAATAATTACTGTTCTGAATATTGTATACCATGCAATAATTACTTTTCAGGATATTGTATACCATGCAATACTTACTGTTCTGAATACTGTATACCATGCAATAATTACTGTTCTGAATATTGTATACCATGCAATAATTTCTTTTCTGGATATTGTATACCATGCAATACATACTTTAAAACCTTGTGGTCCAACCTTTATACTTACTTAAACCTATGAACTCACCAACTTTATGTTGACACTTTTAAGCATGTATTTCTCAGGGTGAATAGCTACTAGACGTACTTGATGTGCATGGTGTCCATAATTTTCAAGAATACATTTTATGGATTTCTACTTGCATACAAACTACCTTTCCTCGTTGTACTAAACTATGTTTTACTTTTCGATGCAAACTCATGGGACCAATGTTACAACTTATTTATTTTTAATCAAATCAACGAGGTTATCTTTTACACGACTCATTTAGAGGTCGTTCTCTTATATCTTGTGCTATTGTATTATGAAGTAACGCCCGGGATTACCTTTCCGCTACCACATATTTTGGGGGTGTTATAGATTGGTATCTAGAGGCAATGTTATAGAGAACCAGGTTGCATATTTTACCTAGACTATAACCATTTCATAAACATTGCATCAAATAAAACTTTTTCATATGCATACACACTACTAGCTTACACTAGTTGTTTACATGAAAATTGTCACATTTTGCCAATCCCACTGGTTACCTTATCATTTAACTCCAAATTAAACACCCACCTCATACTATTGAAACACCTACGCCATATTGTGACCCATCACCTAGAATCATGCCGATTAATTTAAACACGACTTTAACTTGTCACCTCGCAACATTTCATCTTTGGAGCATGATGATGTGTCATTTTATACTCTATTTCGGGGTCATTTAACCCCCTAAATCATGCAAATATGCTCAGATTATGTGCTTAATCGTTTAATTTCAGGTTTTTAGCACTTGGATGACATTTGGAGGAAATACACGTGACTTGGGCTCATTTAGAGAAGAAACAGACAATACTACGACTCTACACCAAGAACCATGAAGAATTATTCATTCAGAGCCTAGAGACGGCTTCGCATCCATAAAGCGACGACATCATGACATTCATGGTGACAGTGTTAGAGATTCAGCGACGGCATCAGGACGTGGCCGAATTAAAGTGGATCTAGAACCATCTACTTGGCGACGACTTCATGAGTACAAAGCGACGCCGTCGCAGCGATATCTCTTTATATATAAAACCGATTTTAGGGTTTTAAGTGTGTAACTTTGTATAACCTTAGGGAGACGAACCCTAGCATTTGTAGCAGCTTCCTAGGTCATTTTTAAGGCCTCAAAACCCTATTGTACTACATTGGATCCATGTTTTAATTCAAGTAAGGCTATTTATCATTCATCATTCAATATGTCTATGTGTTGTGTGATTGATTTATCTTCTTGCTTTCATTATAACATGCGAGGCTAAACCCTACTTTATATTTGCTTATGATTGCATGAAATTCGAATTGTAGATCCTATTACTATTGCTTCTTGTTAATGAATGTGCATGTTAGGCTTTAGAAAACCAGCTTTTTTCTATATCGTTGTAGACACGTCTAGGGAAACGCGAGTACGTAGAAAGGATACCATCGGGTAACAGTCTTCATACTACCTTACCCCCTTATATGGTTGATCCCTCTTAAGGTATTTCACACGCATTTAATATACTCTTAGGGGCCTTGTAATAGTCTTCATACTACCTTACTTGTGTGTTGCCCTATCGGAATATTAAATAGACAGCGGGTTTGTGTAATCCGTTCATGACCTAGGAAATACTTACACAGATCATCACAAGTGTGACAAGGCAGCAGGATTAGGAGAAATAATCTGATTAGTAATGCATGATTAAGTAAATACATTTAATTATCATAAAGTTGTCACCAGTAGTTTAGATATAAATTAGTTTAGTTAATAGTTAAACAAACCAACCTCTCAAACCATTGATTTAATTGCTTTCTTATAAATATAAAAACACAAAAATAATCTTCTCTCAACCCCTAGAATTCTGTTAGACCGTGATCAAGCCTTCCCAACCTATTCTCCTAGAGAACGATAACGACCCCCGAGTCTTACCTATACTACTACTTTAACGGTTAGGTGCTCTGCCTAGGGAGTTGTAAACCTTCGTGTAAAAGTCCTACGAAGACCACACATCAAGTTTTTGGCGCCGCTGCGTAGGGAATAGTTAGTTTTTTTTATCATAGTTTAACTTAGTTCTACTCGCTTCAATCCTTTCAAGTGAGACTTTAATTCTGTATATTAGTTTTCTCATGGTCTATCTTTTCGTTGTGTTAATTGTTTCATAACCCATTCTCGTCAACCTCCATGGGAGACGAGAATCATATCCGTACCCTTGGAGATTACTCTAAACCTAGCTAGAAGGCTACAAGAATACCATCAAGCTCCCCGTAGGGAACAACGTGGTACCTCTTTGATCCAACACCATCCGGTTGGTGCAAAACAGATGCTCATTCCATGGACTTCGGTCCAAGGATCCAAACCAACACCTCAAGGATTTCTTAAAACTTGTGGACTCACTTGACCTTGACAGTGAAAACAAGGAAAGAACGCGCATGCGTTTATTTCAATTTTCCCTTTGCGATCAAGCTAGCAATTGGCTTGAACGTCTTCCAGCAGGATCCATCACCACCTGGGAGGATCTTACTACTCGTTTCCTTGCTCAATTCTTTCCACCGGGATGGACTGTAAAACTCCGTAATGATATCCTGATGTTCCAACAACATCATGGAGAATCTCTATCTGAAGCATGGACTCGTTTCAAGGACTTACTATAAAAAGTCCCTCATCATGGCATCGACCTTTGGCTTCAAGTCTAAATCTTTTATGACCATGTCAATCCCGTCACAAAACAAACCATTGACTAATTGGTCGGTGGTAAGCTTCGTGACTGAAACGCCAAAGGATCCTGGGCATTATTAGAGGACCTCACATCTATGACAACGAAAGTTGGAACGACCCCCGTCTAATCGAGCTCAAAAATCAAGTCCAACGCTTGATGGAAGCTCATATTGCTCTGACGCAACCTACTCTAGTAAACAAAACCACTACCTCATGTGAGATCTGTAGTGGTCCCCACGACACTCAGTATTGCATGGAAGATCCCGAACAAGCCTTTCTTGAATATGCATCCTCGCGTACCGATGAAGCGGGAGGTAAGTGGTACACTTTTAATCCTGAGCAAAACAATCTTGGTGACTCCTACAATCCGTCATGGAAAAGTCACCCAAACCTTAGGTGGAAACAACCCTAAAATTCCTAAAATAATTTTTCAAACCCACATAACCAGTTCCAACCCAACGGTTCAATCCCGAACCGTTCCTTCAACAACAAACATCAAAGCTTTAACAATCAATCAAATAAAGAAGGATTGGTATCCAACTTCATGGCATCTTAAGACGCTAGACTATCCAAGTTTAAATCCGATTTCAAACAACAACAAAGTGAGATGACCAACAAAATCAACACAATATTGAAGGCCATCACCGATCGAATAGCGGGTGCACTACCTAGCGACACGGTTAAGAACCCAAAACTGAGTACTTATCCAGTTCTGGCTGCTCGTTCTTACCCAACTGAAGACTCGCAATGCTCAACCCATATCCATGGTTCGATCAACACTATCACGATATATCCCAAGCAACAAAATGACTCCCGTGATAGCATGGGTGAGGAAGAAGAGCAAGAAAGAGAGGGCAACCCCAAAGACACCAACACCATTGCATACATTGAAGAACGACGAGATACGCCACTACTGGAGAGGAAAGACATAACTGCTGTTGGTAATTTAGGATCTAACAAAGATGACGAGGGAATTGAATGGTTAGATGTTGAAGAACCACTAGATTGACCCTATCCTGTCCCACGTGATCTTTGAACGACCCTTCATTAACCCTAGCCCGTCCCATGAGATCTTTGGATGACCCTTCATTGAAATCGCCTGCCTGGCCATAAATAGGAAACATGGGTTAATGACTTTTATGGACGAAACTAAAGAGGTCACTATTAAAATACCATATAAGGACCCAGAGAAGAGTGAATTGTCCAGCGAGGGTCATGACTTATTATCATCTGGGGTAATACTCAGTGAGGACGACTATGATAGAGGATGTAGGAAGCCATCCGACTTAAAAGACGGGTTTTATAAAGACATCATTAAGCTCGGACCTGAATACTTAACTGGAGTGGATGACGAAGGAGAAGTCACGTAAGGACGTGTGACTTTGAGTCTAGCTACAAGACTCGTAAATAAAGAAAATCTCTTTTTGGGAGGTAACCCAATATTTACTTTTCTCGCATATTAGGAGTGTCTTGTGTTTTAATTCTTTATTGTTTGTTTTCTTATGTTTGATTTATTTTGTAATCATGATTTGTTTGTTTATAACTTCGTCTTATTTGCAATCAAAGGTATTTTGCAACAAAATAAATGTAGGGGAAATATCGGGTTTTTATGGACCCAATTCAAACATTTAAAATAAATTGTTTAGATTAATTCACGTCAGTTTTGAGTCATATGATTGCTATGATTGATTCCAGGTTTTTATGCAGTTCTTTCTTAAGATTTGGCTAATAAAATTGCGTGCAGGAAATTTCTCATTAAAAACGAAGAAGAAATTTTCACAGACGCTGGAGACGGCGTCAGGATTTATCCTAACGGCATTAGGATTTATCCTGACGGCGTCGCGTCTCTAGCTATGTAAAAATTCGATTTTTTTCAAGTATTTATGAAAAATAAAATGTGCAATATTTAAAATTTGTAATTCTTTTTTAAACCTACAAAAAACCTATAATTATATCATTACTCTCATCCTATCTTTACTGATTTCATACAGTGAAACCCTAAACTCTCATGTTATATTTATCTATCCCGGCAATTTTATGCTTAGTATAGTTGTCTTTGTCTTTGATTACATGTTATATTTGACAAGAAGAAGCTTGTAAGATCTTAGGATGTTTTCATTAGACGACTCTTGGAGGACGATTTAACCATTTATCGCATGTTTCTTCTCCATTATTGATAAAACCAGGGGGAGTACTAGTTTCTTTTCCTTGTTTTCTTTTCTCTTTATTCGTTTTTACAGGTACTTCTATAGAACACTAGGGATAATGTTCAACTTAAGTGTAGGGGGAAATAAGCCTTAGAAACTATTCCTTCATTTGCAATTTGCTTTGTTCCTTAAAATGATAGGTAATATATCAAAACACAGCATAAAGGTAATTTTGACAAAAATTTAAAAACTTTTATGACACATATCGACGAAAACCAAGTATTAATAGCGTCTCATGGATAGGAATGTGTATGACTAGCACAAAAACCCTCAAAATTCCACCACAAAAATGTGAGGTTCGCCTTTAGATCTTTAGGAATTCAGGTATCCATTATTGATACCCAAGATAATTTGTACCTTTAGCTTTCTTGAGTTAAGGTTCAAATGCAGTCATATGTGTCTATTTCGTCGTTACGGATGTGTATGTATGGTCTAGGTTGCCTTTTCTGGAGCATTGGTATCAGTATTAAATTATATGAGTGTACTGGTAGTATATTAAATTCTAGAACTTATTTTGAGATGCATCTCAAGACCGCATAGTAAGTATTAGGATTTGCTAGATAAGAGGCACTAGGATTAACCCATGTTTTAAACCTATAATTGTTATTATGGTCACATCGACTATGTAACTATCCCGCACCCTTGTCAGGCACTCATTTTTAGTGTAGGATACCCCTTGTACAACCCTTCGAGCCTATCATTTTTCACGGTTCTCATAATTTTCTAGTTAAGCCAGACTATTAATGAAGAGCATTGTCAACCCTTAAACCAATCGTTACACCCAAATCGCCTTAGCCTACCTTATATGTACTTACCTTTAGTACATTATTGTTTTAACCCAAGTTAATTATTTGAATACACGGTTTCTAAGTCCTTATCCTTGTAAATACTATTTTGGGACGATTAGGATTCGTGGTAGTATTCATCTTATGAAGAATTGGGGAAAAAGTAATTTATTACCCCCAATAGAGCTCAATAAGCTCCATGTTATGTTGATCCATCTCAAATCGGGTCATTAGTTAGATTGTAAATAACCAAGTATGTAAAAGTTCAAGTGTAGGGGTTTATTTATAAACCCCCATGATGTATTATATGTTTAAGCAATGGCAGGGAAAAAGTGTATATAAAAAATGTATATAAGAAAAAGAATGAAAAAAATGTGCGGGCTGCCATTTGCTTATGTCTATGTTTATATTAGAGTCAAGAAAAGAAAAAGAAAGAGATTGGTGTAGAGTTTTGTAGAGTTTGTATATGTTGTCCAAGTCTTTGGCTTAACAACCAAACCAACATATATTCTTATAAATAATTAGCTAACCCTTCCACTCCAAATTCACCCAAAGTCACCACCCAAATGTATCCCACCCCTTTCCGTTTCCATTAATGTTATCTTACACCTACACCCCACAACCCTTTAAAAGACCTCTTTGACAGTAATGAATAATGCATGCGCCTAGCGATAGAGGTTTGATCCTTTACCAAGCATATGGTAATTTATATGTTATGACAGGTAATGAGTGTTGATTTTTCGTTTCCTCGTTATGTTATAAATTATTATACACCCGAGAGAAAGAGAGAATCCCAAACACTTATGTGAGGTGCTAGTGTATACTTTCCGTGCTTTAATTATGAGGTCTATAAGGTTGTGTGGTAAAATACATTTAAAGAGTAAGTTAAATGACCCTCATATTGTTATTGTCTAGGTAGAAAAGCCCATTAGCTTGAGGACAAGCAAATCCCAAGTGTAGGGGTATTTGATGAGGTGTCATTTTATACACTATTTTAGGGTCATTTAACCCCCTAAATCATGCAAATATGCCCAGATTATGTGCTTAATCGTTTATTTTTAGGTTTTTAGCACTTGGATGGGATTTAGAGGAAATACACGTGACTTGGGCTTATTTGGAGAAGAAACAAACAAGACTACGACTCTACACCAAGAACCATAAAGAATTATTCATTCAGAGTCTAGAGACGGCGTCGCAACCATAAAGCGACGGCGTCATGACATTCATGGTGACGGCGTTAGAGATTTAGCGACGGCATCAGGACATGGCCGACTTAAAGTGAATCTAGAACCATCTATGTGGCGACGACGTCAGGAGTACAAAGCGACGCCGTCGCAACGATATCTCTATATATACAAAACCGGTTTTAGGGTTTTAAGTGTGTAACTTTGTATAACCTTAGGGAGACGAACTCTAGCCTTTGTAGCAGCTTCCTAGGTCATTTTAGGGCTTCAAAACCCTATTGTACTACCTTGGATCCATGTTTAAATTCAAGTAAAGTGATTTATCATTCATCATTCAATATGTCTATGTGTTGTATGATTGATTTATCTTCTTGCTTTCATTATAACATGCGAGGCTAAACCCTCATTTGTATTTGCTTATGATTGCATGAAAGTCGAATTGTAGATCCTATTACTGTTGCTTCTTGTTGATGAATGTGCGCATTAGGCTTTAGAAAACCAGCTTTTGTCTGTATCGCTGTAGACACGTCTAGGGAAACACGAGTGCGTAGAAAGGATACCATCGGGTAACAGTCCTCATAATAACTTACCTCCTTATATGGTTGATCTAGCTTAAGGTATTTCACACGCTTTTAATATTCTCTTAGGGGCCTTGTAATAGTCTTCATACTACCTTACTTGTGCGTTAACCAAACAAAATATTAAATAGACGGCGGGTTCGTGTAATCTATTTATGACCTAGGAAATACTTACACAGATCATAACAAGTGTGACAAGGCAGCAGGATTAAGAGAATCAATCTGATTAGTAATGCATGATTAAGTAAATACATTTAATTATCATAAAGTTATCACCAGTAGTTTAGATATAAATTAGTTTAGTTAATAGTTAAACAAACCAACCTCTCAAACCATTGATTTACTTGTTTTCTTATGAATGTACAAACATAAAAATAATCTTCTCTCAACTCCTAGAATTATGTTAGACCGTGTCTTGCCTATACTACTACTACAATAGTTAGGTGCTCTGCCTAGGGAGTTGTAAAACTTCGTGTAGAAGTCATATGACGACCGCACATCAGAGCATGACTTTTAGAACTAGATCAATTTTATTTTATTCTTTTTACTCCTTTGATTTTGAAGAAAATGCCACCAAAGAGAAACGGTATAAGCGCAGCCGCTATTGAGCAACTGATAACCCAACGCGTAGCTGGTGCATTGTTGGCCTCCGAGGCAAATCAAAACAGTGGAAATGGAAACAAAAACAATAACGGAAGCCACGATTCTGGAAGTGGCGGTAGAAGGGCGTTGCACACTACTTGTGGGTGCACGTACAAGGAGTTCTTAAATTTTCAACCTCTTAACTTTATAGGACTGAAGGGGCTGTAGGTTTGGCCCACTGGTTTGAAAAGATAGAATATGTGTTCCATATTAGTAACAGTTTTGTTAAATGTTAGTTGAAGTATGTCACTTGTACCTTGCTAGGTGGTGCACTAACATGGTGGAACTCTCATGTTAGGACTGTTGGACATGATGCGGCATATGGGATGCCATGGAAGAATTTGATAAAGATGATAACGGAAGCTTACTGTCCGAGGAGTGAAATTAAGAAGCTAGACACCGAGTTATGGAACTTGACGATGAAAGGTATTGAGGTTGAGATATATACTAACTTTCAAAGAATTGGGTTTTATATGTTTGAGGAATAGTTCTTGAATTGAATCTGATAAAGTTGCGCGAGAGGTAAGTTGGAGCGCATTACCCGATATATGTCGCAAAAAGGAGTGTAATGACTAGTCAAAAGCCTAAAAATGCTTCAAGAAAGCAATTAAGTGGCAAAGGGAAGGTTTTAATGGACCTAGAAGGTTCGTTGCCTATGTCTTGCTATATAAAGATTAAGCTTGACACATATCCAAATCTATATAATGATTAACACCTAAACGACAACCATGTTCAGCAACCGTCTTACAAGAGGCAGAAACGTGAACCGTACGGGCTACGACTTCGCTACATCCTAGTACAAAAGAAGGACGTAATGCGACTGGTAACATACAGACAAATCACAAACACATGCGACAATTCATTAAAACACAATCTAAACTCCCAAATCGACAAACCCACACATGAATCGAGCCACTACAACATAAACTTAAACAAATGACTGTGGAAATAATAAAATAGAAGGAATGTGCACTAACATGGTGGAACTCTCATGTTAGGACTGTTGGACATGATGCGGCATATGGGATGCCATGGAAGAATTTGATAAAGATGATAACAGAAGCTTACTGTCCGAGGAGTGAAATTAAGAAGCTAGACACCGAGTTATGGAACTTGACGATGAAAGGTATTGAGGTTGAGATATATACGTAACATTTTCAAGAATTGGTTTTATTATGTTTGAGAATGGTTCTTGATGAATCTGATAAAGTGGAGAGGTATGTTGGAGGTCTTCCCGATAGTATTCAAAGGAGTGTAATGACATCTAAGCCTAAAAATGCTTCAAGAAGCAATTAAGTTGGCAAGGAGTTTAATGGACCAGAAGGTTCGTGCCTATGCTGCTAGGTAAGTTGACAATCAAATAATAATGAATAACAACCTAAACGACAACCATGTTCAGCAACCGTCTTACAAGAGGCAGAATGTGGCTATGGCTTACACTGCTAGGCCTAGTAAAAAGAAGGATTATGCTGGAACCAAACAGCCAAATCACAAAACACATGAATTCATAACATCAACCAAATCACAAAACACATGAATCACCACAAACATAAACATAAACATGATTGAATATTAAAGAAGAAGTTACCAAACATTAGAGTTCAAAGTACCAAAGGTTCTAACCAAAAGAAACAACCAAAATACAAATCCTCCTACCCAAAACCGTCTTGGAAATCATCCTCATGTTGTGAGTGTATGTCTTTGGGGGTGTTTGGAAATAAGGATTATTGGAGATCAGATTGTTTATGGATCATGGCTTTCTTCTCTAACTCGTTCATGGATTATGGTTGTGCGTGGCGACCAAACTAGCCAAACTGACCCCCAACATCTCTGGAAAAGGGTGGGGGTGGTAGGAGAGAGTGATGTGTGATGGTGGAAAGATTAGTTAAAGAGACGACTCTTGGAAATATGGAGAAGTATGTGTCAAACAATGGCTAGAGAGGTTTTATTTATACTACTAGGGAAGCCATAGGGTAATAAATGATAAACTTGGGGCCAAAGGGTCATCAAATGCCAGAAATAATGGTTCTAGATCCTTCTTGATCGTTCATGAAGCTTCAAGACAACTTGGAGAAGATGATGAATTTCCAGCCGAACGGCTACACCTAGAGCCGGGCGGCTAGAACTTTCAGCTTAGCATGTGCTTTTCTTAATTCTTCGTGTAAGCTTCCTGATTGCGTGGAATTTAACTGTGGGTCTTTATTCTTCAATATAACTTCCTTTTAGCTTTGTCTCGGGACATGGAAGTGTGAATGATTGGTTCTTTTGCTCTTGAAATACTTCTCGAGCTTGGTCTTGATGCTGATTCTTCGTACTTATATAAAACTTTATTTGTTCGTCATTTCTTCGTCTTTTCTTGAACTTGATCTTGAGGAGGGATTCTTCGTACATGCATAAATCTTTGGTTTTACTTCTTTTTTCGTTCTTTTTCCTCGTTTTCATGTACTTGGCTAAAAATAGACTTGCAAACATACTTTGGTACAATTAAGTAACAAAAGTATATAAAAATAGCCAAATAACATAGACAAAATTACGAATAACACTCCTGAAAACATACTCAATTTGAGCGTTATCAAATTCCCCCACAATTAAACTTTGCTTGCCCTCAAGCAAATCTAAAAAAGTCCACATGGTGCACAAAAATAATTATAAAAATGCAATGCAAATCTACCAAGTACAAGTACGAGATATGATTCATCGTTTTAATCATTTGGTGAAAAATCGAGACATTTGATAATACCCGAAGGTTTTCTTGCTTGATAAATATTTCTAAGCACCTCATGAAAAAGAAATAAAGTATAATTCACTTAACACTCATTTATTTATTTAGTGGTGGATTATATAAAAGGAATCACACTCATAGCTCGGTCATGACCAAATTTATTACCATAGGCTTGTACAAGAAACAAAATTCCACCGTCGTGGCGTAAGCACCAAGTGTACACATCTAAAGAGATCTTTTATTTGGTTATAACATTAGGCTTCGGGTTAATAAGGAGTATGGATTAGGCATGGGAAATATATTAGTAAGGGTTAATGAGAACGTATAAGTCAAAAGTCTAATACCCATTCTTGCTAGTCACCGAGCAAACCACAATTTTGAAAATGATTATAGCTACAAACTCCTCTTCAACATACATCGAGAACCATATATCATGCCTTAGCACATTAGCTAATCGATATCTCAAATACTTCATCTTCCTTCATCTTCATAAAAATATAGCACATTGGCTATAATTGTCATCACCATATTTTTTTCTTCTTTTTTCTTATTCTTCTTTTCTTCTTTTTTTTCAACCTTAATTTTTTACTTTTTTCATCAATTTTCTTTCACATACATCAAACTCCCCACACTTCGCATAAGCATACATCACAAAAAATACAAATACGAAGGTGCACTCTTCATCTTTATCGGAATGGCACACATAAATGAAGAAGTGACGAAGTGTGGCTAACTCATAATCATCAAAACAATCCAACATACCAAGCAACTAACAACCCACCATTTAGACTTTAACTAGGGGTTGGCTAAGGTTTAAAGTTAATTTTTTTAGTGGATGTAACAAAAACAAAAATATCAGCTCGGAGGGTGTTCTAAGGGTATATAGCACTAAAAGTGAGTGATAACAATTGGGTTAATATGTGTGGTTAGCTAATCAGTGTAACTAGCTAAAAATAAAGATGTAAACGGATAAGGCTATTTGGGTTAAAATCTTAAGGGTGCATCTTTATCACACGAATGCGATCTCACTGTGGTCTGATAATGATTTACAAGCACAAGTTCTAGAATAAATATAACCACCGGCACACTCATAGCAAAAAAAAATTCAAGCATAAAATTTAGTGAAAAGGGCTATAAATGCGCTAGCAAATATCATCGATCCTAGAATGGATTGCAATATTAACCAGGACACATCTCGAATTTTTCAAAATATAGCATTTTTACCAGTGTAGTGATCTAGTTATTCTAATATATTATCCTAAAAGTTTGAAAATAACTAGATCACAAGGGCAAACAAGAATATAAAATTTTTAAAATTAGCCCAAAAATATGAAAATTTAAAAATCAGTCTTGTTTTCTCAATTCCTCCCCCCATACTTAAGTTTTGTACTATCGTGAATGTGGAAAAATAAACTTCAAAGTATGATAAATTGGGAAATAAGAGTAAGAGAAAAACTAAACTTCATGGGCAAAATAAATCGTAATCGAACTCCATATGATAATGCTACGCGAGAGCTAGCATAAGCGTGTGACGTCAACTGAATCTGCAAAAATAAACTAAACTACGAAACTCGAAAAAATTAGAAAGCACACTTTCGTAGGCAACACGATTGTATTTAGCATATGAAACAAGCCTTTAAACCCCTCGGTGGTCCGAGTGGACGAGTTGTAGTCTCGTGAGGGTTTCCAGCGAACATACCCACAAAGTTCATTTCTTGACCACATGAATTAAACAAGCACAAAATGCACGCTAACATGAATAACATGAAATAAACAAATACGAACAAACATTAAACATATCTAAACATCATAAATAAAACATCATAAACATTCAGAAACATAATACAACTCTAAACGAACAAGATGCAAATTTTTTTTACTTCGAGAGTAGGAGCCGGGCAGCTCCTCCAAAAGCCGGGCGGCTGCATTTTTCTATGATTTTTTTTTGAAATTGTTTTTTTATTAACTCATAAATAGTGGAACACAAAAATAAAAACAAGGAAATAAAATTAGAAATACACTTAATCATATATAAATAAACTAAGAGTAACAAAACATAAAAAGAACTAGTACTAAAATATAAAGGTAGAACCAAATGAGAACATGAACTCATAAAACTAACAAGGACACGAACGTAACCATCACAATTAAACATGAAACACGAAAACACAAGCAAACAAAATAAACATGTGGTCAAGTTTGGTGGTTTTTTCGCAAGAACTTTCAAGCACACTTAGGAAGCAATAATTGAAACTAGCATTTTTAGAAAACATGAAATGGAATCCCAACATCAAAAACTTGATTTTGATGCCAAGATCATTTAACAAAAGATGAGAGATGAGAGATTTTGATACACAAAGCAAGACAGCATTCAAGCAAACGTCATGAGAAAACAAGCAAGCAAGCGAGAGCAATCAAACAAAAGAAAGAAAACAATCATTCAAAAGCAAGAGTAATATAACATTCAAACAAACAAGAAAAAAAGTAATCAATTCAACAAACAAACAAATACAAACGCAAATCCCTAGCAGCGGCGCCAAAAACTTGATGCTTGGTTTTGCGTGCTAGTTTTACATTTATATTCTCTACTTATTATTTTACCAAAAATGCATACGAGCAAGTATACTCGTTCATTCATAGTAATGGTAGGTAAGTAGAGTTTGTTCCACGGGATTTGGTTATAATCATTATATAGAAACAAAACAAGTAAATACGTTGTCATGATCCCTAATACTTCATAAATCGGGAAATACTTTAAACTAGATCCATTTATATTTCAAACAATACTTGTGCCAAAAAAAATTCTATTTCATTAACATAGAGTGTTTGATTTGTTTGGTTAAACATAATTGTGTGATTCGCAAATCATTTTATCATGGTTTCGGTCCATGGTGTATTTCATAAAAACATATAAATATTAGCTTGTTGGCGAGCCCTTTCGACCTATGAACACCTACAAGTACTAATCCAATTTTAAATCAATTTGCTAGAAAACAGTATACATCAAGTTCATTTACATGAGTCCTTTTGACCTATACTCGAGTTTAAATTATCACAAGCCTTTTTAATAAGTTTAATTCGATAGGTGTCAACTACCGAAAACCCTACTAATTTGTGCACTAATTTTTAGGAATGAAACCATAACGGAAAATCTTTTCGACCTATAGATCCGGTTAAGTTCCATCAACAAATTAACAAAACATGTTTTTGATTAAACAAACTCACAAGATGATAAACATAATCATACACAATTTAAAGAAACACTCATAACTCCATATCATTTTTGCACAAGTATAACCAAACTACTCCATATTTATTCCACACATCAAACACAATCTGATAAAAATATCCATAACATCAAAGTAAGAATTCATTTGCAGAAACGTAGTACATAATCCTTTGCTAACAAGAGAAAACTTAGAACTTGGATTTAGAGAAATCCAAATTCCTCCAATTAAACAAATAACTGACTCCAAACCAATCATGAGCAATCAACACCTTGTACCTTCGTTCTTGCCCTTCTACAGGAAATGGCAGAGTTATTGTAGCCTTTTGGGTAAGAGAATTTAGTGTAATAATTTTTTTTAATTCAAAAGTTACAGCCGGCCGGCACATGGTACTAGCTAGTCATCAAGATGCAAACGCACCCACGCTGGGTATAAGGCGGTCTGGCTGCCAGTTTAACCGTTCGGCTGGATCGGTTAGTAACAAAAATTCTTTTCGGATGTTGGAGCCGCCTGACACGGCTTTTTAGCCGGTCGGCTGCTCATGGTTGGGTCATGATTTGAGAGGAGCCGCCCGACACTACCATCTAGATTCCCGGCTGCTCACCACTCTTTTTGCAAAAATTGTTTCAAACTCGACTTTTAACTAAAATGTTTTCGCTACCAATTTATAATGATTCTAACATGATAAGAACACAAGTTCCTGAAAGTGGCGCCAAAACGTAGATTGATGCATGAGTTGTAATTAATTTATACCTAAACCAACAACAACAACAACAAAGAATCCATTTGACCTATAGACTTTGACTAGTGGTCATATCATGAGCCTTACGCTTGAACCAACAACAACAAAGAATCTGTTCGACCTATAGACTTTGATGTTATCGATCACTAAGTTTCATTTACTTAAATGATGATTAGAACAACATATTCAAAAGATTCATTTTGACATTTATCTAAATTAAACCTTTACTTGTTATGTTTATTAATTCTCTTGCAGAATCCTCACCAAGTACAAGACTAAATCATTTGTCGATTAATGAATTGAAATAAACCACTATTAATAATTCTTTCGACCTATAGATTGTCACACCTCGTCTAAGGCGGAAACACGAGGTGTGACAGAGGGATTGATCATCATAACACATGGTGTCAACATAGAGAAAACTAAATGCATTCCAAATAAAAGTGCTACGACGTCCTCCGACAACAAGTGGATACTTGCGTCATGCCTAGTCGAATCACAACACATAGTTATAAGTCTTACAAAGTAACTCCCGAAACTTGAAGTGATACATGTCTAAAATGATCTGAATACATAACCATAAATAAAACTTCTAAATGAAGTCTACCAAAGAAAAGATCCTTAAGTGATACTCTTAAGTCTGCTAAAGGCCTTCTATCCTTGACATCACTGAGCATTAACTTCACCTGAAAATGATACTCGAAAATGTCAACATAAAGTTGGTGAGCTCGTAGGTTTAGAGTATAAACCCAGTTGTTGTGCCAGAATTTAAAGTGGGACAATAGTGCAATACAATAGCAGAGTGCAAGCAGTATGAATAGTATTCCCTCTACAACAAAACAACCATATAATATCATAGCATTCCAGACATATCAAAATGTCAATAGCGACCCAAGCGCTTATAGTTTTCCAAATCTATCGCCTACCAGCTGGAGCTACATGGTCGGCTAAGTAATTGTATGAAGAATCATTAACATGGCCATCACAGAGACATCATGTATTTATGCACATCAAGTACGCAAATATAAGCACATATGAATATTGTCCAAAAGCATAAAGATAGTTTAGCACAGTAGTAAAATAGTTTAAAAGATATTTGAGTATCATTTTCCCCCAAGGAAAATAGTTTAAAAGTGGGGCTACGAAAACTCACCTTATTATGGATGAATAGTAGCTGGTATAAGATGATCAAACAACAATGTGCAACGGCGCCCAGTCACGACCTAACAATTAATATCCGACTCATAAATATATTTATAATGTATATTTAAATTGATGCATATGAGTTTTAAAAGTGTTTTTGTATCATTGTCTTTAGTATTATTGGTTGTGTGGTGGTTGACAAGTTTGACTCGAAAAAAATACATCAAAGTATATATTAGATATTGTATATTTGTATTAATTAAAGAAAATAGGCAAGCATAGCAAATAAGAAGTAGACAAACAGACGATAAGCAAATATTAAAATATGTTTCACCAATTTACTCAGTAACCCCGAGTTAACAAAATTAAGTGATTAAATTATAAGTATTGACATGTTTTTAATATACGAAATAAATAGAAGGATTTTTATAATTTTAAAATTATAATTTTTTTTTCTTTTAGTCGATTATTAAAATAATAATATCTTATTATTTCATCTTTTAGTCGTGATTGCTAGAATCTATATATACGTAATTATACAAAATATATAATATGATGGAAAATTACCAAATTATCCTTGAGGACAATGGTAAAAAGGAAAATCTTCACAAATATATATAATATAATACATATATAAACCCGAAAGTATGATTCACGGGTCGTTATTTCTCAACGATTTATGAAACTGAAACCACGTTTGATGTTCGTACAATGATTTGAATTGGAAACAAAGATTGGTTTGATTATCTACTTCTACAAATTAAAATAAACAAATGATAACAATAAAGCACGAAAACAAATAACGGGAAATCAAACTTTAACTAAAAATGCAAAACGGGAACCCTAAACGGCATTTAAAAAAACCTAAATTTCTAAAATTAAACCTAAAATGAATTTTTCTTTTTAATTGGACTCTAATTGACTAAAAAGTAAGTTAAAAGAAAACTAGAATAAAAATGGATTTGAAATGAGCTTTAAAACTCGAAAAATGAGAACGGGAACAAATCCCGTTCTTTAAAAATCGAAATTTTGCATATTAGACCCTACGAAAGCAAAACTAATTTTCCTAGATAAAAAATGATAAAAGAAAATTTTCTAAAAAAGAATTATATTTTTTTGATTATTTTTCTATTTTTTATGATTTTTTAAAGTTTTTAATAAAAATAAATGTTTAAAAATACTAAACTATCTATAAAAATTCTAGAAAAATACAGAAAATAGCTTTTATTAATTAAAATCTAGGAAAAATAAGGTTGATTACACAGCTTATTGAATAAGCTGTGTAATAAGCTAAAAACAACTTATAGACAAAATGGGAAAAACATGTATAAAGATTAAATTGTGTAAGAGTCTAACGAAAAAGACCCCAGGGCGCAGTGGTAGTGAGTGTGTGGTGTGTGTTATAAAAAGGGTTGAGGGTGTTGAGGTCGGGGGTTCGAGTCTTGCTCACCCCCGATTTCCACCTTCCCCCTTTTTTTTATTTTGAAAAACTTATAAAAGCAAAGTTATTAAGCACCTAAATATAAGCAATTTTAATAAAAGAAACTTTTTATGAAAAGCCCTAAATAAGCTAGAAAATAGCTGAAAAGTAAACAGTTACTACTTAACTTTCTTTTTAGAGTTTTTCTTAAACTGAAATAAGCTAGTATACTTAATAAGCTAAAGTTAAGATTAATTAAGCTATAATATGCTAAACCTAAGCTAATGAACTAATTAGAACTAAAAATAAGCAAGCAATAAGCTATAAGACTAAATTAGCTCTTTTATTAAATCTAATAGCCAAACAGGCCCTTCAGGGACCTTTGAGCTTATTTTTAGATAAGCTCTTGGATCCTTGTAGGGAAATGGCTTATGCAAGCCT
>BQNB010036610.1:0-50000 GCA_026074375.1 Tanacetum coccineum | reverse complement strand
GTTTAGGGTTTAGGGTTTAGGGTTTAGGGTTTAGGGTTTAGGGTTTAGGGTTAAGGGTTTAGGGTTTAGGGTTTAGGGTTTAGGGTTTAGGGTTTAGGGTTTTGGGTTTAGGGTTTAGGGGTTAGGATTTAGGGTTTAGGGTTTATGGTTGTTTAGGGTTTAGTGTTTAGGGTTGTTTAGGGTTTAGGATTTGGGGTTTAGGGTTTGGGGTTTAGTGTTTAGGGTTTAATGTTTAGGGTTTGGGGTTTAGTGTTTAGGGTTTAGTGTTTAGTGTTTAGGGTTTAATGTTTAGGGTTTTGGGTTTAGGGTTTAGTGTTTAGGGTTTAGGATTTGAGGTTTAGGGTTTGGGGCTTATGGGTTGGGGCTTAGGGTTTGGGGTTTAAGGTTTGGGGTTTAGGGTTTAGGGTTTTAGGTTTAGGGTTTGGGGCTTATGGTTTGGGGCTTAGGGTTTGGGATTTTGGGTTTGGGGCTTAGGGTTTGGGGCTTAGGGTTTGGGGTATGAGGTTTAGGGTTTGGGGTTTAGGGCTTGGGGTTTATGGTTTGGGGATTAGCGTTTGGCGTTTATGGTTTGGGATTTAGGGTTTGGGGTTTAGGGTTTGGGGTTTAGGGTTTGGGGTTTAGGCTTTGGGGTTTAGGGCTTTGGGTTTAGGGTTTGGGGATTAGGGTTTGGGGTTTGGGGTTTGTGGTTTAGGGTTTAGGGTTTAGGGTTTAGGGTTTAGGGTTTAGGGTTTAGGGTTTAGGGTTTATGGTTTATGGTTTAGGGTTTAGGGTTTAGGGTTTAGGGTTTAATGGTTTAAGGTCTTGGGGTCTTAAGGTTCGGGGTTCGGGGTTCGCGCTTGGCGCTTGGGGCTTGGCGCTTAGGGCTTGGGGCTTGGGGCTTGGGGATGGGGGCTTGGGGCTTGGGGGTTTAGGGTTTTGGGTTTACTGTTTACGTGTTTCCCAAACATTTTCATAATGAGTTCAATTTGGGGCTTGGGGCTTGGGGCTTGGGGCCTGGGGCCTGGGGCCTGGGGCCTGGGGCCTGGGGCCTGGGGTTTAGGGTTTAGGGTTTTGGGTTTTGGGTTTAGGGTTTAGGGTTTAGGGTTTATGGTTTAGGGTTTTGGGTTTATTGTTTACGTGTTTCCCAAGCATTTTCATAATGAGTTCAATCTGATAGTGCGGAGACCACGTTCTTTACTTAAAAGGTGTGTGTTAATTAACAAGTATATTACCGTTTTAAGACAAATCACTTTCATTTTCTCTTCTTTCAATTATAATTATCGCCAAAAATTTTGTCTTTTGACCATCCTTGTCTATGAAAAATCATGACAAACAAGAAAAAACACCTCAACAGAAACATGAAAACACACCCAAGAATAAAGAAACAAAACAAAAAATGACTAAAGAAGAAAAAAACAAGAAAAATAAGAAACATCACATGAAAAATGGATGTTGGGCTCGAGTACCACAAACCACATCTCACTGTCAACATTTTTAAGCTCCCTTATCCTTAAATAGTTAAGGCTATTAAATATCTTTGCAAAACTCAGGGTATAAAGTTTACAACATTAAATGACAGCACTGAAGAATTTTTCGTTGTCCAGTTTGAAACAAGCCAAAAAGAAGAAGACGGCTTGTTAACATACTGGCAAAGGTCTGATCTATATGTGTTGGCTCTCGTGGTAAAGAATCACGGAAGTTATGTTATGGGTCCTAAAAAACTCATTACAAATGCCAAGAAGATATGAGAACCATCGTACGATGGGAAGTTCGGTGCAACGAAGTTAATGGTGGGTGTAGAGGTATTTCAACAAGCTATTAAAGAACTTATACTGAAAATTGTTTCTCATAAGGAAGCTTTTTTGTCATGGGGACCAAACATAGTAACGCTTCTCGTTTACTTACCGGAGGCGGTTAAGAATGAGTTCATTAAAAATGATCTCATTAAACAGAGAAATCGTTATGATAAATACCTATCAAATACTTCGTATGACTTAATTCAAGATTGGAAAAAATTCTCCAAAGATGCATTCAAATATGACCCGGAAGATGTAAAATTAATCCATCGGTTCCTAGAACCAGGTCACCTAACGGAGAAGGAAGAAAAGAAAGTCTTAAAACAGCTAGAGGGTAAGCCCCGAGTATGCAAACGTATGCTTCCGGTGGCGTGGGATTACCTCGCAAGCGAAAGGTAGTGGGTAAGTGTTTTTGGTTGTGTAAATGAACAATACCTTTAAAATAGTTTATTTATTTTTTATTTTTAATCTTATTCTGTTTGATATGAGGTTTACAAAATTAGGCATGAACTAGTACTACTGGCAATCGTTGCATTGTACTCGAACACTGTTGCATCAACAAATTAAAGTAACAACAATATTAAAAGCTAATAAAAATTTAATCTGCTATGCTACGAGACAATTTACCAGAAATTCCAAATATTGACCCTTAGTTTGCTCAAAATAGTAAAAAGCTTGACAATTGGAGTTTCATCAATGTTAAAAAAACCTCATTATGAGTTAAGTAAATGTTATTGTCTTCACACATGAAGACCATTTATTTCTTAAGAGTAAATCAATTAATGCATATGTGAATGACTACTAATAGGTATTACTTTCCTTCTATTGAGAAAGTCATTTTTTCACAATGGAATCCAATATAGATTCAATCACAAAACGCTACTCAAATTTAATTTGTAGTATGTCAAAAATTGTATCCCATGGTAGATTGGTAAATCAAGTGTAGTGTATGTCTGTATTTATGTATGTAGCGTCATTTTTGTTGTTGTTATTGTTCGAGTTGATGAACTCATTGTTACCTTTCATTCATCTAAATCTTCATTGTAACATACCATAACCACATCATAAATATATGAGATTATAAACTACTAAAAATTTAAAAACCATGAGTTAAAAAACAGGACCTTATGGTTGGAGGAGATCGCCGGATCATAATGTACTGCTGATGTTGGCTAGAATGTGGACAAAGGAGAAGAAGAAATGTAAAAAATGAGAGAGAATAAAAGAGGAGGTTAAGTGAGGGAGGTGTGAGAGAATGAAGAAAGAAATTGGGTGGATTGTTTTATATGTAAAGGGTTTATCCCTATTCATCAACTGTAACATTTCCCCCTGTGAAATGTTATTTAGTTAATTAATTAATATTCATTAAAACTCAAATATGAAATATTACTTTTGTAGTACCATATCCAACGTATGCTATCCAAAGGAGGCTTGAAGTTGGATAAGATTCATAATAATCTTAAGGTATTGTTTTCTAGTAAAACGATACTTATGAAGGGGGTCAAATGGGAATAATCTTAAGGTATTGTTTTCTAGTAAAACAATACTTATGAAGGGGGTCAAATGGGGTTTTGATTAAGCTACTAATCTCTTTGTAATTGCACGTTGTTGTCAAGAACTACGTGTCCCCCAAAGGTGAAGTAAAGAATATTTTGTGGGAGCTTGCAGAGAAAGGGATGATTGAACATACAATGGGGGTATACAGCTTACCCCTATACAAGGGAAAAGGCAAAGATACAACAAATAGTAAGATTGGTCCTACTGGTAGGTTTTATTTTTCTTTCTTTTTGTTTTTGATAAAGATCGTTACTTTTTATGTTTCTTGTGTTTGTTTATTGATTTAACGGTTTCTGGAAATGTAATCTTTTATGGTTTTGATGTGGCGAATTGCGGTTTTTGGTGTTAACTTAGTGATTTGAGTCTAGGTGTTTGTTGAAATGCTTGGTTTTATAAAGTAAAATTATGAGTGTTTGCATGATTGTGTAGTTTGACCTAGGTGTGATCAATGGATTGGATGTTGTTTTCTTTAGAGATGAGTGATTGGTATGTTAAATGATTCATGGTATTTTTGTTATGTTTGAGTGGCGCAATTGTCGGAAGGATGCAAAATGAGTCACTCACTTTTAACTAGTATTAAAACTATAATTTTTTAATTATATACATCAACATTAACGTACCCAATCCCACCGAAGCCGGGTATGGGGTAGGTATGATGTAGACGCTCACACCCCTACCCGATGGTAAAGGCAATTCACATGTGATTGTTGAATCAAAGAAATTTGCTGGTGATTTTAGTGAAACGACTGTGTGAATGTGTTCTGTACCAATATGAAGTTTGATACACAATTAGTTCGAGGTTTAATACTATGTGGGATTAAGCTTTTGTATGATACTTATAAGGTTCTTTTTGTTCAATTTTTAATAACATGATCTCTCCTATCAAGACTCTAATGGAGACCTTGACCATGCATTACACAATGTGACGTACATAACAAGTCCGTTCAACCAGGCTTCTTTTTTTATAACATGAGCAAAGATTTTGACCTTACGGAGTTATTTAGGCACTAACAATGGCATTGTCATGATAGTCAACTGGAATGTAGGTTTGCAAGTACATGCTTACTACATTATTGTAATAGTTGCCATGATCCGGAATGCACACTTGCAATAAAAAATATATGGTTTTTTATTATACATTCCTCTATTTAAACTTTGGTTGCAACTTCACAACTTCAGTTGTAGAAATCCATGAGAGGTCGTGAACCAGAGATAGCAAGTCATGAGTCTACATCCCATGAAAGGGCTTTGCTCTCATAGCTCTGATGAAAAGTTAGTGGCTACAAAAATCTAGCTTTCGTCTGCTTCGGGAATATCACTTCTGTTATTGCGTCATCATGAAATTGTAAGTTAAACTTGTATTTGTAATCTCATCGCATATGTAAATACTTATAAAATGTAAACCATATTTTATTGCTATCTAAGTAACCAAGAACTATCGGTTTTGTAGGTCGTTTACAAGACCATGTATAACAAGAATTTGGATGGTGCTAGAATAGGTGTCGTGGCTAAAACATCGGCTGAATTTGTAGCCAGTGTACTTGCAATATGGTTAAGTGGAGGTGTAGCAGTTCCACTTGAACCCAGTAATCCAAAAGATGGGCTATTACATGTCATGACCGATGCGGTAACTTCCTGTTGTTTTCTTGGTTTTCTACCTTATATCTCGTGACAATTTTTTTCTTCATTTTATTATTAATTTCTTGTTTATAGGGTGTATCGATGATTTTAAGTACTGTAGATCACAGTGAGCTTATGCGAGAGATTGCACGCAAAAGTGGAGCTGGATTTTCTCTCATACCTGATGTTCTCATCAGTGATGTTAATGATGACGTACATTCAAAGGAAATTCAGTTCTCTGATCAAGTTGATGGTGTTTATTCATTCTATCAAAAATAAGTAACTTCTTATATTATATACTACTAGCGTATCGAGTTCATGTATCTGTTGTTTTTGTCACACAGATCATGAGCCGGCATTGATTTTGTTTACAAGTGGTAGAACTGGGAAACCAAAAGGGGTTGTTCATACCCACCGTAGCATTTTAGCCCAGGTAATCTCGTGTCTGCTGTACCGTTGAGTGCGAAAAAAGACATGCTGATGGTATTCATCTTGCTGTTTTTTGTATTTAAACTGCAGGTGAAAACATTAGCAACAGCTTCGGGATACACATCAAGCGATTGTATTCTGCATTGCATGCCTTTACACCATATCCACAAGCGATTGTTCTTTATGCTGTTTTATACCTATGAAGTTAGAATTTCTCCACATTGTGTTGATCCTTAACTTCTTCGATACATGCTCACGGGCTCTTCAATGCATTGTTTGCTCCTCTTTATGCGGGTTCCATAGTTAGTGACTACGTTTATGTTATTGACAGTTGAATCAAGTTCAATTTGCAACAAAAGTGCTGAGGTTTTATATGTATGTTATTGAAGGTCGAATTCAAGCCAAAGGTTGGAAACTGGGGTATGGGTATCTGGCAAAGATGGAATGAATCCATATCCAGAAGATCATGACTCATTGTGTAAGCAAAAGATTCAACCGAAAACAAGGATGAATCAAGTTATAGTAGTAACCCCGGTTGCAGAAAGAAACAATAAATCTACATCTATGTTGGATCGATTCAAAGATTAAACGCAAATATTATTGTATCAATTGCAATATGTTTTACAAAGTATAAATCTGTCATCATCATTTGATTCTACAGGATTCTAACTATTTATAGAAAATGAAACGGTACAAAGTGAACCGTTGTGTTGGTTTGTGAATAACTGTTTTTGACAGTTAATTAACTGTCATTTGATAGTTTGGGTTGGGCTTGTCCCGTTTGACCCGTGTTTGGGATTATAGAGAACTTGGGTTTGACCCAATATTCTCCCCCCTAATCACAAACATTGCTCCGTAGATTCTTCAGTCCGATGAGTTGTCTCATGGTTAAGAATTTGATCTTCGGGAGTGCTTTTGTGAGTATGTCTGCCTTTTGGTATTCTCCATTTACGAATTCAACTTATATGTCTTCTCTTTCGATGCATTCTCTGATGAAGTGGTACTTCGTGTCGATATGTTTGCTTCGTCCGTGAAATACTGGATTCTTCATTAGTGCTATCGTAGACTTGTTGTCAACTTGTATTATAACCTTTTCTTCTTGAGAGTGTGTGAGTTTGCTTAGTAACCTTTTTAACCATAATGCTTGTGTTGCTGCTGCTGTTGCTGCAATGAACTCTGAATCACATGATGATCATGCTACAGTGGCTTGTTTTTGTGTGCTCCTGATTGGTGATTCTCCGTAGTAGAAGATTATGCCGGTAGTTCCTTTTCCTTCTTGAGTGTTGACTCCGTAGCTACTGTCGCTGTATCCATGTATCTTGTTTCCTCTATTATATTTGTAGGTGATTCCATGATCCTTTGTTCCTTGTACATAGCGTAGTGCTTGTCTTATGGCTTTCATGTGTTGTTCTCTTGGTTCTTGCATAAAACGACTAAGTAATCCTACAGAATAACTTAAGTCGGGCCTTGTGTGAAGCAGATATCTTAAACATCCAATTAAGCTTCTATATTCGGTTGAGTTGACCATTGTTCCTTCTGTAATCTTTGTTAATCTTGTGCCTGGATCCATTGGTATTAATGTCTCATTGCAGTCTATCATTCCGGCTTCGTTTAGGATTTTGCTTGCGTATGCTGATTGCTTTATAGATATGTCACCATTGGTCTGAGTGACTTCTATGCCTAAGTAGTGGGCTAATAATCCTAAGTCGTTCATTTCGAATTTTTCTTCCATTTGAGCTTTGAAATTGTCAATTTCTTCCTTTAGTATGCCAGTGATGATTAGATCATCTACATAGACTCCTATTAGCAGTATTGAGTCTTTTGATCTCTTGGTGTAGATTTCTTGCTCCAGTGCACATTTCTTAAAATCTAGAGATTTCAAGGTGTTGTCTAGTTTTATATTCCAAGCACGTGGTGCTTGTCTTAGTCCATATAGAGCTTTTATAAGCCTATAGACTTTTCCTTGGTCTTGTCTCTTTATGAAACCTTCGGGTTGTGTAACGTACACTTCCTCCTTTAAATCTCCATGTAGGAATGCAGATTTTACATCAAGGTGATGTACTTCCCATTTATTGTTAGCAGCTATGGCAAGTAGTAGGCGAATTGTTTCCATCCTAGCTACTGGTGCGAAGACTTCTTCAAAGTCTATGCCATGCTCTTGTATGTAGCCTTTTGCTACTAGTCTTGCTTTATGCTTGACTATATTTCCATTAGCATCCTTTTTGGTCTTAAATACCCATTTTAAGCCTATTGCTTTATGTCCTTTGGGTAGAGTGGTTAACTCCCATGTATTGTTTCTATTGATGGAGTCTAATTCGACCTTCATTGCTTCGATCCATTTTTGATCGGTTGATGCTTCCTTGTAATTCTTAGGTTCGTCTTCAGCTAGTAGTAATTCCTCAGTGTTCTCGTATAGATCATTAAGTGTTCTAAAACCTCTTACTGGTGTATGGTCAAAGTGTGATGGAGTGTTTACGACTTGAATTGAGTCATTGTTACTTTGATTGTAAGATGGTGACGAGTTGATGAGTGTATCTTGGGAATTTATTTCTGAAGATCGTGTAGAGGGTGTGTGAAATGGTTGAGAGTGTGTGGGAGAGTTTCTTGGTGATGCATAATCATCATTATTATTTGGAAATTCATTATCTTCTTCTAGTGGTTGAATTTCATGATCATGATGTTCAAGATTTTCTATTCTGAAATCTGTCCATTCTGGTTCGTTGTCAGTATGCTCACTCATGTAATCCTTCCAATCCCATGTTTCATTCTCCTTAAACTTCACATCTCTACTAACACATATCCTTTGTGTTATTGGATCAAATAAGCGATAAGCTTTTGATCCTTGCTCGTTTCCTAGGTATACCATTTTAATACTTCTGTCGTCTAATTTCGTCAGATGTTGTGATGGTACCTTTGCATATGCTATGCATCCGAAAATTCTTAAGTTTTCTAGATTTGGCTTTCTTTGTTTGATAGCTTCATATGGAGTGATGTCCTCTAGTGCTTTTGTAGGGACATTGTTTAAGATGTAAATGGCAGCCCAAAAGTTTTGTGGCATGCTGGTTGCTTTCATCATACATCTAGTTGTGGACATGATTGTCCTATTTCTCCTTTCAACAACTCCATTTTGTTGTGGCGAGTAAGGTGCAGTTAGTTGTCTTGCTATACCATTTTCCTTACAGTATTCCATGAATTCTCCTCCTCGATCTGTTCTCAACGTTTTTAGTGTTGTTCTTAGTTCGTTTTCTATTGACTTCTTAAACTCTTTGAAGGTATCGAAAGCTTGATATTGAGTAGTCATCTACTAGCAAGAATATGTATTTCTTTCCAGATGGTGTAGGTGGTGTGATTGGTCCACATAAGTGTCCATATACTAAATCTAGGGGTGAGGTAGATCTAGTTTTAGCTTTCTTAGGAAATGGTGCTCTACTATGTTTTCCAATTAAACAAACATCACAGACTTGTGTTGTATGTTTAATGGTAGGTACTCCATGGACTAAGTTTCTTTGAGCCATTGTTTTTAATGATTCAAAGTTCAGGTGTCCTAATCTTGCGTGCCATAACCATGTATCTTCCTTTAAGTTTGCTAATAAACAGACGGGTGTACCTATCCTTAGGTTTGCTTTGTAAAGTCTGTTATTTTGTCGAGTGACTTTCATGAAGATTTTATGATTCATGTCGTAAAGTCGTAGTTCGTCATCTTCCATGACTACTTTACAACCAATTTCGGTGAATTGTCCAAGGCTCAATAAGTTGCTCTTTAAGTCAGGAATGTAATATACTTGTGATATGATTCTTTGTTTCCTATCATCACATTCTATAACGATTGAACCTTTTCCTTTTATTTCTATGTATGAACCATCTCCAAATCTTACATTACCACTAACATCCTCATCTAGATCCTTAAAGTATTCTCTAACTCCGGTCATGTGATTACTAGCTCCATTGTCTAAATACCATAGACTATCCATATTTGTCTCTTTATATCCTACATCATTTTTATGTAGCGAGACTTCTTGCTCTTCAACCTCTAGTATGGCCATTAACAAGGTTGGTTCCAAGTCTTCTTCAACGAGGTTAGATTGCTCGTTGGTATTTGTCCTTAAAGGACATTTAGGTGCAATGTGCCCTAATTTCTTGCATTCATAGCATCGTAATTTGCTAGTATCATAATTTGATTTCTTGAAGTTATTTCTATTATAACTTCTATGAGAGTTTTCTTCTTTCCTCTCTTCCTTAAAGTTCTCATGGTTTCTACCTTGTGAGAATCTAGGTTTTCCTCGTCCTCTTCCTCTAAAATATTTTCCTTTATTCTCATGTCGTGTGAACATTAGTTTATCATGATTGTCCACTTGTTTGCCTTTCTTAAACTTAATTCTTTCTTCATAAGTCTTAAGTCTACCTACTGCTTCTTCTAAAGTCATTTCTTTTAGGTCTGAGTATTGTTCTATAGACGCAACTATTTGCAAATACCTATCTGGTACAGCATTTAATAGTTTACGTACTAGAGTTTGATCTTCAATTGTGTGTCCTAAGTTGGCTGCTTTATTTACTAAGGTTGTTAGTTTTCCGGTGAAGGTTTCTATTGTTTCATCCTCCTTCATGTGTAACATCTCAAAATCAGATTTGAGTGTTTGCAACCTAGCTTGTTGGACTCTCTCTTCTCCTATGTGCCTAATTTTCAAGGCATCCCAAATGGCTTTTGCAGTTTTGTGTTTAGTGATTTGAAGTTGTTGTTCTTCTGGTAAGGCTTGATAAAGGAATGCAATAGCAGTTTTATCTTTTTTATTATCTGCTTGGGTTTTATCGTTGGGTTCTATTGTTTCCCATAAACCGTTTGCTTCGAGGATAATTTGCATTCGAATTGCCCATAGTGAGTAATTCGAGGGTTTTAAAATTGGACATTGGAATTGTGGTGTACTTGTAGTACTTACTTCTCTTTTTGAAGTATCTTCAGTTTCTTTTGTCATATCTCTAAGATATCTATTAAAATCTTCCAAATAAAAATTCCTAACACTAAGTGTGTCGAATTTATGGTGAGTACTCAAATTTGTGTGCCTAAAGGCTATCTAACGTAACGGGGCTAGTTTTGTTCTAAAAACTACCCTTGGAGATTTTATATTCTAAAATGAATAACCTAAGGTTAATTACTCCTTAAAAATTATTCTATAAATATAGTAAGTAATATTACTATATTTTTTTCTCGGGTTCTAGGCAAAAGTTACTAATCTAGAATTATCGTGGTAACTTTCGTATATAGCCTAAAACTGTTATCTATATAAAAAAACTGAAAAATTTATATAGACAAAATAATAAAAGGGAAAAGTTGAGGGTTTTAATTGCAAAACCTCTTAGGTTAAATAACCTAGTTGCCCTTTTGTTATATTGGACCGCCTCTCTTTTTGTTTGCTGTGGAGATTCGTGTGTGTTCTCCTTGTGGCGTCCTGATACTGAGTCTGTTCTTTTGACTCTTTGTTGTCTGGTGGTTTTCTCCACCGGTTGAGATGGCGATGGTGTTCGCTCTTCTTCTCCTTGATGTGTTCGTAACCACGGACTCCTTGATCCTTTTGTGCGAGATCCTAGGGTTTCGCTGCTTTGTGGATCTTGGTGAAAAACACTCCGTTTATAAGGGGTTTCTCCTTGGATAACTGTGAATCAAAACTAATTTGATTCGAAAAACGGTTCGAATTTATCGATCTTCAAAAGGTGTGTTTGTTCCTTTTGGTGTTTGATTTTCGTTCGTTTTTCTGTGATGACTTTTGTTATCCGATTCTTTTGTGGTTATTGATTTCGTTTCGAATCTAAAAGTTGCCTAACTTCTTTCTGGGGTTAAACGATTTTTCCGATTTAGTTTTTATGGGTAAAACCCTTCGTTGCCGGTGATTTAAAAATCACTTTGGTGGCGTCGTTGGATTTGCCTGGAACGAAAAACTGTTTTTATATAAACACGAAAATGATTTTTTGATTCGTGTTTTGATTTGTAAAAAAAATGTTTTTCTGGGAAAAATCTTGTGCGGCTTGATTTGATTCGAGTATGAACACAGTTCTTGATTTATTTCTGGCAAGTGATGATTTGGTTTAATTCGACCAAAGGCTCTGATGCCAATTGTTGGATCGATTCAAAGATTAAACGCAAATATTATTGTATCAATTGCAATATGTTTTACAAAGTATAAATCTGTCATCATCATTTGATTCTACAGGATTCTAACTATTTATAGAAAATGAAACGGTACAAAGTGAACCGTTGTGTTGGTTTGTGAATAACTGTTTTTGACAGTTAATTAACTGTCATTTGACAGTTTGGGTTGGGCTTGTCCCGTTTGACCCGTTTGACCCGTGTTTGGGATTACAGAGAACTTGGGTTTGACCCAATATGCGCTTATTGTAATGGTGCTTTCACTCAAGAAAAGAGTGGATACGAAACTATAAACCTTCAGATTCACAACAACTGGCTCTTCTATCCTTTCCACCGATGGTACATCTATTTCTATGAGAGGATATTGGGAAGTTTGATTAACGATCCAACTTTCGCTTTGCCGTACTGGAACTGGGACAATCCCGATGGTTTGGCAATTCCTGCCATGTTCGAAGAGGCTTTGCCCAACCCTAACCCTCCAGACCCCACCAATCCTGGCAATTCTAATCCCAAATTTAACCCTCTGTTTGATGCTTACAGGAATTCCTTGAACTTTAACCTCCCACCAGGTATTGTTAATTTTGCAAGGATTCCTAGTGGTGATCCAGCTGTGGTAACTGAACAAAATCTGTTCACCATGTACAACCAGATGATGACTAACTCTAATAAAAATGGCTTCTTTGGTGGGGAAATGTCGGCTGGGGAAAAAGGCGTGACCGAGGCTGGCTCGATAGAGGCCGGGGTTCATACTTCGGTGCATGCATGGGTAGGAAATGGTAGAATGGGAAACAATTGTGGACTTGGGAACTTTCTACTCGGGGCGGGTACTATTTTATTTTTTATGGTTCCAGGTTGCGGTCTTGCGGATACAAGTTTTTTTTATTGTTTATGCCATTTGATTTTGCTTCACATTTGCTAGTTTTCATTAGTTTTGTGATATCCCAAAAATACTCTCCTGTTTAATCGAGTGTTTTCCTACAATCCTCACAATCATGCATGTGTGTCTCTCTTATCAGTCGCTTATAGATATTCTACATGTTGATAGTCATTGCAATGCTTGTTACATGCATTGTCATATTGAATAATATAATGATCTTTGTTTAATGGCTTTTAAGTTTTAATTTTTGATTACCAGGGAAGGCGTGTATAAAGAAGGTGCTGCTTAGTAACTGTCTTCAAGATCTCATGGAACTACACCAGGTATATATGACTTTTTTCAGAGTTCTAAGATACATGCCTTTGACAAAATTTTAGTAATGAGATGCAAAGTTTGTCCTTGAGCCTTGTTTCACCATCATGCTTAATTTATTCCCCAAAGCTGTCTGATGATTTATGTAAAAACTGTAGTGACCTTCGAATCACAGGTTTTGGATTAAGCCAATCCTTTGACAGTATGCAATTATAACTCGCCATTTGTGTGTGCAGGGGTATTTGGGAAACAGTTTAATAGAGAAACAATTGTTGCAAACAATCTGTATTGAAAATGAGTGATGATGAATTTGTTTTACAACGACTCTAAACAACCATATATACACAGTGAATCGACACGACCCTTTTCTAACCAATGTGTCGATTCCTAATATAACTGTTAATAACTGTCTATACTAAACGGGCTTGTTTGGGTATGGGTTTAACCCAACCCATTACACACAGCCTTTTTTCAAATTTCGACCCATAACAAATAACTAAAGCAAACTAAAGTATTTTAACATACAAGACATTAAGTAGTCTACATCTCCCTCCTAATTCTTGAATGTTAAAAGCTTCCATGGTTCTTGAATTCTTTTCTTCAAGTGATGACAATGAAGTCATCACTACTTGATGTGTAATCTTCCAAATCTTTATTTATTGTTCCTTCCAAGTTGCTTTCATCCTTGACATCAACTTGAGCAGTTCCTTTTGGAGTTCCATCTTCCGGCGTATCCACTATTTCAACACTTCTCATCCCTGCAAATGCCTGTGGTTCCCTTTTCCAAGCAGTTCCACTGCTAGTACCAACCACATTTTCTCCCGGCCTTTCATGCTTCGATCTTTGTACTTCCTCATAGTATACTTTTACCATGCCTATGTACTCCTTGTAACATTCCTTGACCGCTTCTTGATTCACTTGTGCCAATCCTAGCAACTTCGCTATCTCGTTCCATTTATTGTTTAATGAAACACTCATATATCCACCCAAGTCATCCACAAACTTGTATAAACCCAACAAATCTACTTTTATCACCCCGATAACGGGTGGTAAATCTCCTAGCACATCCTTCATAGCGTAAAGCGTTCCATTCATGCTCAAGTAATCATCGTCTATGTAATCTTGATCCTTTTCTTTGTCCATCTTGAGTTCTTCTATCCCTTTGATCAATGAACATTCTTCACCCGCATCGATTGATTGAAAGTATTCATCAAGAAATTGGTTATGCTTTGCAATCATACTTTCTGAATTTTCATATATCATTTCACTATCCCCTTGAGCATCCACCGTCCTTTCTTCATCATCAAACATGTATCTTAGGCCGCATTTGTTGCGCTCATAAGACACAACATACCCCTGATTTTCCAATTGATCCATACTCAATACATTCAAAGTGATTTCCGGCGTATAGTACACATTTGGTATTACCAAGGTTCCATCCTTTGTTTCCACACTCGCTTCACCGACTCCATAAGAAAATATAAACTTTCTTTCATCTTCTTCTATGTCTAACATCCTGAAGTTGTCCTTCAATCTTTTGAATAACGATTTTGTTGGTGACATATGCCTCTTGTACGTACTACCCACATACCAAATCTTGTCCCAATTTTGTTCATCCGATCCTTCCACCATGTAATCCGTCTTTACATGTACCCTTTCGGGGTACTTGAGCCTTTCATCATAAAGTGGTCTCGCTGTTTTGTAGACATCTTCACCCCTATTCTTATTCCTTTTGTTGGGGCACTTCCAAAGCACGTGTCCCCGTTTCTTACAAATAAAACATCTTGCCTTCTTTTCTTTCCTTGTAGCGGTTCTTGCATTCTTCCTCTTGAACGCTGCGCATACTCTTGAGGAATTAAATGCTTCACTCTCTTTCAATTTTCCTTTTAACATGGTTTTCCCTTCATGGGATAATTTCTTCCTTTGACTACTTTTGGGCACGATGTCTGTGGTTCCATTCTTGAGTGAATACCGCATCTCATAATCTTCTAAACGATTTCAGATTGGTTTCTCCCAAGGTTTGAACCGTTGGCTCTGATACCACTGTAGTGACCTTCGAATCACAGGTTTTGGATTAAGTCAATCCTTTGACAGTATGCGATTATAACTAGCCATTTGTGTGTGCAGGGGTGTTTGGGAAACAGTTTAATAGAGAAACAATTGTTGCAAACAATCTGTATTGATAATGAGTGATGATGAATTGTTTTACAATGACTCTAAATAACTATATATACACAGTGAATCGACACGACCCTTTTCTAACCAATGTGTCGATTCCTAATATAACTGTTAATAACTGTCTATACTAAACGGGTTGTTTGGGTATGGGTTTAACCCAACCCATTACACACAGCCTTTTTTCAAATTTCGACCCATAACAAATAACTAAAGCAAACTAAAGTATTTTAACATACAAGACATTAACTAGTCTACAGACGATGGATCAAATATCACTCCGGCTAATAGTGAGTTTGCTGGTACATTTGAATCGTTGCAGCATGGTCTCGGACGAGCCATGAAAATGAAAAGTGGGGCACAGTTTGGAATCACAGGGCTATTGGAGGACCTTAAAGCTAAAGATGATGAGTACATTTTGGTAACCTTGCTGCCAGTTGAAGGCGCCGAGATTGTCACCATTTCCGGTATCAGGATTGAGCTTGTCCCAAGGGTTTGATGTAGCTGGCTGGAGTGTCATTCTGATTTGAATTTTCATGCTTTGATAAGTCTGTTCTATATCTGGTTAACGCGGGTTTTCGCAACTCCGGTAACCTAAGAATAAATGTGTTTCATGTTTGAATTGGTGTAACCACTAAGTACGTATGCATGATTCTTGTTCTTGCTTTTCTGTATCAATAAACTTATCATGTAACCCTATTTTGGGTATTAATCTTTGTTATTCTTTGATATTGGCCATTATAGTATCTATATGAATATTATAGACATTCACTACTAAAATGTCTATGATACAATAGTTGTCTGTAAAGGTCCGAAACCATTAATATGTTTTCCAATTGCATCTAAGCAAAACGAGTCACTATTGTCTTCAATAAAAAAATTATTACTGTATATAATGGTGGTGGATCAATATTTTTAAAAAGCATATTCTTGTTCCAATTTATCTAAAAAAATTAAGTAAACTAACCAACTTCTTCCATGGTTATTGTCCGTGTATATAGCCGCTGGGAAATGGCCGGGCAACCCAACCTTCTAGGCACGGTGAATACACAAATGCCTAGCGGCACAGTCCTTCAATTCCGGTATTAAGATAACAACGAATATGAATAAACCATATCGGAACCTCAGGAAAGAGAAGGTGTTTAACAAAGATGACAAAGATATAATATGAAATCAAAGAAAGGGTGTTTACCGAATATATTTTCAATTTTTTCATTACTCTACATCTCAATCCGCAAACATTTGACTGAACGTTTGACTTCTCAGCCCTTTTGCAGGCTTCTTTCAGCTTATTTGTGTAGCCCAACCGTATGGCCCAACTCACTCTCACACTCGATAATTATATTCTTACTCTTTCTTCTTCCTTCTTCGATAGAGACGCATATCCATCCACAAGTTTCTACACACACAAACACCGACTTAATATTGCTTCTTCATCTACCTTCTCCTTCATTCTCGATCTTGATGATAATTGTGTATGGTTTACGTTGTAGCGGTTTTTTTAAAGAAAGTATTTTTTTATAAAGATTGTGTTGTTGGGTATTTGGTAATGGCTACTTTTGATGGCTCTAACCGCTGTGTTTTTAGGTTTTCCGACAAAGCTCCTTCGTCTTTCGGGTTGTCCCTCCACTCCGGTGTGCCTCTATTTGCTGATTTGATGTAAGTAAGACTGATTATATCTTTTTTAAGTTTTTTTTAATGAATTGAGGTTTAATTATTTGATGATCAAAAATAAATTGGGGCTTATTGTCAGTTTTGAGATGTTGTTGGAGGTTGAAGAATTACAGTGAAAAAGGGGTGAATCTTGATACTAAGGTTAAAAAAGTGTGTATTTTTATGTTTGTGTCATAAGCTATTTTTGATAAGCACTTTGAAATAAGTTGATGATATGTGCTACTTGGTTTGCATAATACTAGATAAATGAACTACTTGATTAGCAAGTTACCATTGACATATATATTACGGAATATACTAGATTAAAATGATACGGCTCAACTTTTCAGCAGGGATATACACCCACTTTGCAGGCATAAATAAAACCATGTCTGTATCTACATCTATTATGAAATTATATCATTAAGGTTACCACACATAAAAAAAGGTTTTTATGAATTAGTTTGCCGAGCGATCACCGTCAAAAAAAATATGTTGTTTCAGGTTCTAGAGATATGCCACCGGGTGAAAGTGAAGGATCGTGAGGAGGACGAGAAACGACACACAATGAAGCTAAGATTGCCCAGGTAACAAACACAATTTTTTCCATTGTTTTTTGTATGAATCATAAGTTGGTGTTCTGTGACCTAATGAAAAAAGAAAAGGATTTAATTACAGAAACCTGCTGCTATTAAGATTTCTTCAAACTTCATAAAGAAACAATAAGGTGTTAGAAACAACAAGAAGTAAATATTGCAATCAGTGATAGTGTTTTGTTTATTTGTGCATCTCCATGTGTAGTATGGTATTATACGGAAGCATATTTGTAGTGCGGGAAAGCAAAAAATTAAATCAAATTCAATGGGGGTACGTGCACATGGGTTGTTGAATTATATGATATGTGACTTATCAACCAATAGACATTTTAGTCGAGACAATGTTTAGTGTTTACTTTAACTTAAATGTTTTAACATGAAAATAGAGATGCACATGGCTAGCTAGGTCTACAAAAGTTATATCATTATTATAGTGTATTTACATACATTGTTATACACATGGTATGATTTTTCTTATCAGTACATTTAGATGTAGATGTATTGGTGCATACAATACACAGTATAATGTAGATTAAGGCCACCCCCGTAAGTTGATAAAGTATGCCCTGCAGTGGGCAGAGAAAATATGCAATAATTAATACAACTACAATTCAATATTTTCTTCATTTGTAGACTCCAAGTGCATTTTAAGCTTTTTATTAGGAACTTAAGTAGTTTTATCAGAATTTGACAATGGGTGACATAAATTTATTTTCAGGCGGTTGAGCAAATGGGCCGAACTGTAGTGAAGGATGATAAAACTCCTCAGGTATGTTGATAACATGAGATGTTAAAGGTATGAGTCGAGATGATATTGATATATACGATATATTAAATGGATGAGTCGAGATAATATTCATATACATGATATGTTAAACGGATGAGTCGAGATGATATTGATATACATGATATGTTAAACGGATGAGTCAATATGATGTTGATATACATGAGATGTTAAACGGATGAGTCAAGATGACGTTTATATACATGAGATGTTAAATGGATGAGTCAAGATGATATTGATATACATGAGATGTTAAACGGATGAGTCGAGATGATATTGATATACATGACATGTTAAAGGGGATATTGTTTAACCCTTGTCATGTGTCTAGAACAACCACTATCTAGATACCATACAGAACTCTTTAAGTAATTATGCACAAATACCGAAACTTATTACTTTCTTTTGTGAACTCACTTTTCTGTGGGTTCCTTTGATGGCTGATTAGCAATCCTAGGCCTCATGTTGCTTGGAAAGGATTGCTTATCACAGTCAATGGTTTCATGGGCTATACGACCACATATGTCACATCCAGGGTAATATTCAACTCATAAAAGTGATGGTCATTGAACCCACAATACTTGCATGGTTTGAAAGGTTTGGGATTTATGAAAGCTATCCTGAAAGAGTTGAGTTGAGTGTCTAGGCTCTTATTTGAGTTAGGGTCTTCTTTACAGAAACTTGTTCAGGGTGTTCTTTATTGTAACAGTCCTCCGAGAGGTGATTTTTGAAACCACAGTGTTTGCAAAGGGCCAACTTAAACCTTTTGTTTGTTGTTTTTAGATTTAGAACTCCTTGTGTGAGAGATAGAGTATGAGTTTTCAGATGAAGGCTTTATATGTTCTTTAAGTCCTTTGATTTCTTTCATTAAGGTACGGAGAAGTTTCTCAGTGGTTGAGTCAACCTTCTTTTCCGAACTTGGGTCAAGGACAACGAGTGTCTTAGGTTGGGCCTTTTTCTTGATCGACTTGATCAGTGATTCTTTATCAATTACCTTTTTAGTGTTATTAGATACTGTGGAGGTCTGAGTCAAATTAATAGTTGAGGTAACACCTTTTGATGTACCAATAGGCTGAGTCCCTAAAAGTTTAGGCAAGGGAGGCAAAGGGTATTAATTATCATTAACTGACTCATTATCATAGGCACATTTTGGCGAATGCTTAATGGGAGAATATTCAACCTTTATGAACACAACATCCTTTGAGGAAATTGTGTCTTTTCGTTTGTCTTGTCCACCCAGGGCACGAACAATGTTACTAGGTACTTTCTCACTGAGCAGTTAGTCTAGGGAATTGTACTAGAAGTCCATTTCTCAATGAGCAGTTAGTCAAATACTTCATCCTTTATGGATTCATTAGCCATATTTAATTTGGTAACTTTATGCTGAAGGGTAAGATTTGGGACTTTAATATTCTTGAGGTTAATGAGTTCAGATTTACATGAAGACAACTCTTATTTAAGAGAGTTGAACTTGTTGAGCAAGTTTTTCCTATGATCTTCCACATAGTGGAGGTCTACTTTAGTATAATCTAGAACATGTTTTATTTCATCACCATCATTTATAGTAAGAAGTCTTTGTACATTTCTCATGGCGATTTCAACTCACTGACGTGACCTAGAATCAATCTTTCCCACATCGGGTTCATCTTCAGCGATTGCCATAAAAGCCTTGACTGCTGTAGTACCCTCATCCTTCGAAGACAATGATTCTTCATCCCAGTCAAATGACCAACAACCAACCCCTTCTCATTCTTCTGTTTTAACACAACCTTAATTTTTTAAGTGAGTAAGGCCATTTCTGTTTTAAGAGCTTTGTACACGACCTTATAATCCTTTTGATCATTATTAGCAGTTTGATTGTGTTGATGTGATGAGGAAGAGGAATTTGTTTAAAACTTGGCTTTGTTGTGAAATTTGTTGGATGAAGGGTATGATGTTGAGGATGTTTTGGTATTTGGATAGTCTTTTTGAAAATACCCTAGTTTGCCACAAGCAAAGCATGTCTCTTTGGATTTTTCCATGGGTTTCGTAGCAGCACCAACCTTGCCTGACCTTTTATAGAATCTCTTCTGATTAGCAAGAAGTGCTTTATCATGAAATTCTAAATTTAGGTCAGCCAAAAACTCCTTACTACTTGTGGTGTCTTCTTCAACATCTGAGTCGCTGTCCTGAAAGTATGTGTTAGAAATCAAAGCTTTTGAGTTGGAATTCTGAATGGTAAATCTCTTAGTCTCGGACTCATATATTTGATCAATCAGGTCCTCTTCATAGTTATATTTGCCAAATAGAGTAGCCAAGCTTTCATTCTTAGGGGGTGTTTGTTTCGGCTTATGAAACATAAGCCTATTTGGGCTTAGTTTCATAAGCCTTAATTTTTTTGCTTATTTTGAGACTTGTGAGCTTATTTAAGTTTATTATGGTATGATAAACTTATATAAGCCTATAAGTCTAAAAATAAGCCAGAAAAATAAGGCTTATGAAATATAAGCTGAAATCAAAATTGATTGGGCTTATATTTCATAAGCCTCAATTTTCTTGCTTATTTTGAGACTTGGGGGCTTAAATAAGTTTATTATATAAGTTTATTATCATAATAAACTTATATAAGCCCTAAAGTCTCAAAATAAGCCAGAAAATTGGGGCTTATGAAATATAATCCCAAATGGGCTTATGTTTCATAGGTCGAAACAAACACCCCCTTAATTGATTTGTTGGCTCTTTGAGTCTGATTCATGCTTAGCCATTTTCTTGGTAAGCTGTTAACAAATGTGGCATTTACTTCAGCTTGAGGAATTTTAACATCTTTATTTTTAAGTTCATTTAATAAGATTTTCAGCCTTGTATAGGTTTGTTGCACCTTTTCACCTTCAAGTGCTTTGAAAGCATTAAACTTTAGTTTTAGGGCTGCAATCTTGGTATCTCTTGTTTTAGAAGGTCCCTCATGACTTAAAATTAAATCATTCCACATTTCTCTAGCAGTGGCACATTTGATGACAACTTTCTTTGTGTCATTAGGGAGACACGAGATAATGATACTGTTCAATCTCTTATCTTGATTTGCAAACCTTTTGTCAACAGATGTCCACTGCTTTTGAGGTTTTGGTAGAAAGTTTTCAGGAGGGGAAGCATTAGATTTAGGAACAAATGGTTCATTTTCTAAGATTTCAAGAAGAAAGGGTTCCAGTCCATGAAGCTAGACAAGAAACCTATCTTTCTAACTGGAGAAATCTTCCACATCTAGTTGTAGGACATTTATGACATGCGAACCTCTCCTAGAATCAAGGAGCCTGGGGAGATCCTCTTCGTTAACAACATTAGTGATAACATTATTTGTACCCTTTTAGTTAGCATTGTCATAAGCAAAATCATTTTCTTCTGCATTGTTGTTTGTTGAGTTATTTCCAGAATTGTTTCCAGACATAATTGGATCTTGATTTTAAAAACTTTGAACGGTTTTTAAAATGGTTTAATAAATCAAAATGCTATAATACCAATTGAAAGTCCCAATTAATACGTTTATATGGAAATATAAAAACAATAAATATGCATGCAACACTGTATATAACTTTTCAATCGTGTAATGCTTTATTGATAAGAATCAAAATATTACAAAGTGTTATGGATCACACTTGTTTATATGGAATCAAAGTTTATAAGCGAACTTGTATAGACACGCTGATAGGATCAGCTGACTAATTGTAAGTTCAATAAAGGGAGTAAATGGAGCTATAATAACAACAACAGTATAAGTGATGACATTTACTCCCACAAAAATCCTCTAATAATAGTGGTACGAGGTTAACTCCTTAGTGAGGTTAGTTAGGACGTGTCATGAATATAGTGAAAGAGTACGTTTGCATTTAATGCACGTCCATTCTTAAAAACATTCCGCGCATACTTTTGTGAACAGTTCTGCCAATTGTTCACTCTTTTCACCAACTCGTACTAGGAGGTACTTTAATTCGAAAGACTCTCTTGTCTCGCCATTTTGTTTTCTCGAATTGTCACGCCTAAATACTTCAAGAGATAAGAGCTTTGCTCAGTTTGTTTATCTCAAAGAGTAATGAAGATCATCAGGGTATTGCCACCCATGACTCACTTCAAATCTTTAGTGTATTCCATCTACATACCAGCTGATATCCATCCTAGCTGACGAGTATGCCTTCAAGTAATATTCGACTTCCTCGCCGGTGTCTTTGACTTGAATACGTTTGAGGTTGCTCGCTGAAGTTGTGCTTCAACAAGTCCTTCAATCACTCATTGATATCTTATCATCGAGTCTTCGATACTTAGCCTAATTTCTTTTTAAATTCATGCAGAGACAATTGGGCACTCAATTTGCCCAACAAACTTGTATGAAAATTAAACTTGTTCACTGGACAAATGATGTTATTATCCTACATAGGTGGTAATAGTTTCAGCCTTACTTTGTTTAACTTTTACGGTGTCCATGTTGATAATGATGGCCTAGGCATTGGTAAGTAATTATTAAATATTTTTTTATTTTGTTTTGAGTTGTTTTTTTATTTTTTATTTTTTTATTTAATTTATACAGGATATCCGAAGTTTGCGAATTTTATAGAACAATAGATGGGCGGAATATAAATTGTCGCTGAAGATGATTTACCTATAAGGTGTATACTTGAAAAGATGAAAATCGTTGATTAGCTGCAATGAAACATTCTCATGTTATTGCCTTGAGAATGATTTATGTTTTTTATTTGCAATGGAATTTATTTTTTAGTTTTAAGAAAATCAGTAGGAAATATTTTATTTAAAGAAAAAAACATAAATATACATGGAGTGTTTTAGTGTGTGATACTTATTACCTCTGACAACTTACATTATTTTGATGGTGTCCAATTTTCATGATGTGATTGGTATAGTAAGATATTTTGAGTAAATCTTTCTTCTAAGAGAAGAAATACTATAACGATTGCAATCTATATTTTTAGCCTAAATTTAGAGTAAGTGAGAAGTGTAATTAAGATAGCATGGAGCTAACACTATGTTCTCGAGTTCAATTTTGAAGGAAAAAGAAAAGAAAAAAAGAAAATTTAAATAAATTTGTGTTCTTGAGTTTTTTTAAGGAATGAAAGAAAGGAAGAGGAGGAAAATGAAAGAAATTTTTTGGTTAAAACTTTCATGCCAAAAATGAGAGGAAAATGAAGGACAATAACCTTTTACATGTCAAAAGACATAATCGTCCTTACTTTTTGAACTTTAAAACTCTCAAACAGGGGTATAATTGTAATTGGATCAACTTTTTTCTTTTCTTTTCCTTCAATTCAAGAACACAAATATTTTTACTAGCTTTTAAAATTTTTCTTTCCTTTACTTTTCTTTTACTTTCTTTTCTTGTGGTTTAAGACTCGAGAACGCAGTGTAAGTATACCGTTGAATTGTAATAGATGTCATATCAATTATGATGATAATTATTGCAACTGCATGCATAGTTATCACAATGGATTTAATAAGATCTTTTGCATATGTGAGAAGTATAATTAATATTACACTGACCTATGTGTATAATTGATTTGTGATGGATGTCATATCGATTCCGATGATAATTATTAATGATTTTATGGCAAGTGTATCCATACATATAACCATGGTCACATATAATGTTTTAAGTTTTTCAAAATATATTCGTTTTTTCCAAATTTCATCATAATCGTGTATTATACTAATTATAACATTTTTGATTTTCACGTATTGTACGACTCTTTAATGTCAAAAATTTATTTTAGCCCGGTACGCGTTTACTTTTAATTTTGACGTTTAAGCTAAATCGCGTAGACTAAAAAGAAATCGTTTTACGTGAATGGTCACCAAATAAATTAAGGTTTATGTCCAGTAAGTGTCTAATAATTATTTGCGCAATAATTATCCGATTTATTTTTATTGGTCACGTAAATGACTTACGTTTCGCAATAAAATAAACTTAGACGCACCACGGAAATACCTAGACTTACTAGATACTATCTAAAACCGTCGCTTAAGTCATTATTTATGAATTATTCTATGGCACAAGATTTAATTCATAAATCTTGTGCTAGTGTCCCAAAAACCAACGGAATGGCGTCAAGAACAGATCACGGGAAATTCGTTTGGTTTTATATGCCATGATCACAAACATCCATCAACCTTACTCAAAAGTCCAAGTAAAAATCTAATACATCATAACTTCTCATTAAAACTTGTCCTATGTTGTCCCTAGTATCCTACTAAACATTTCCAAGATATTTATTCACTCTTTTGTTGTTGTAGAGCCACGATTTGGCAACCAAACCAAAGATCATGACAACTTTTCCCTACTAGGCCAAATATGGTCAACATGTAGGCTAATTACGGTTCTTGTCCCTGGATGGCAATGGTTAGAAGTCTCAAGTGGAACAACTAGAGACTCAAAGATTTAAACTAGGGCACGTTCGGTTTGTAATTGTGTGACTAGAAACCCTAACTAGCTTTTTGTCTATAAATACTTGCTTCCTAGTCCACTTCCTAAATTTCTAAGACCCTAAAACACTCTTAAGTAATAAACATAACCCATTTGGTCTCATTTCACTCGTCACTTCCCAAAACCAAACCACACTCGAACCCCTTTTGCATTTCTTAAGCTCAAGAACCCTAGGAAGCATACACGAGCTAGGAGATTGGGTTAATAAGCTTTGAAGTTTATTTAGACACTTTTGGGTGTCGGGTTACCTAGTGAACACACGAAACCAACTCATAGGACCTCTTGTAAGTCGTAGCTCGAGCTTATGTTATTTTCTTCATTATATAACGTCGTTATATTGCTAATTTTGCTTATTGTTCGAGTTTATAACTCGAAGGTACGTGAAACACGCATGGTTCATGCATGCATGTATGTTACTCACTTGGATCGTGTGTGGTGCTAGGATAGTTAAAACGCAAAACTACACGTAAACTTTTAGTGTTAACCAAAGGACGTGGCTTGTAAACACATATATAAACATATATATCGACTTCATGTAATGGTTAACGTTTAAAAATGTTAAAATGAGTGCTAACCCTTGTGTCGAACCCTAGAAACCAATTAGTAGGGTTAAGGAACCCTTTTCGGGTCTCCTTGGGCTTAACAGCCCACTTTCGTGGCCCAACAGGCCCACGTGGCTTTGTAAAATAAGCCATGGCTTATTTATAAGCCATGCGAGCTTATTTATAAGTAAGAAATATTTGTTAAACTCGACCTAGGGCTTTCATTTATTTTAAGAACCAAACGTGACCCTTAATGGGCCAAAAAGCCTATTAACGAGCCAAAGTAAGGACCAATAAGCTCTTAATAAGCTCAGACAGCTTATTAAAGAGCTTATGAGGCTTAAATGTGCTTAAGGAACCTTAATAATATTAATGGACCCAACAAAATAAGCTAAAAACCCTATCAGGCCTTAATGGGCCCAACCGGCCCATTACAAGTGCTTATTAGCTTATTGAAAATAAGCTAAAATAGAAACAGATTATGTGGGCTTAATATAGATTTGAAATGAGCTAGAAAATCCCATAAACTCTTAAGGGTAAATTTCGAGTGGAGCTATTGGGCTTTCGGGCCCAATAAGCTCAAAATAAGCCAAAATAAGCTCGCTGAGCTTATTAATAGCTTATTGGACTCAGTTAAGCTTATTTAACATATTTGAACTTGTTAAAACTAATTTGGACCCTTAGAAACTAAATTGGACCTTAACGGGCCCAATAAGGCCCGTTAAGCCTAAAATAAGCTCGAAAGGCTTATTTAATAAGCCAAACTATTTTTCTAGCTTAATTAAACTTAAAAAGCTATTTTGTCACTTCTTGAAACTTAATTAGAGTTAAAATGCACTTTTGAAAGTATAGGGACCAAATGTGTAATTTTCGAAACTTAAAGGGCTAATATTGTCATTTTCGAAACAAATAAAATTGAGGGACCATTTATGAAGATTCTGAAACATTGAGGGGCTGTTAGAAAATATAAAAGACTTAAATTACTTTTTGTAAACTTGAGGGACTAGTTATGTCATTTTTGAAACTATAGGGTTTAAAGTGTAAATATTACTTTTATAACCTCAAGGGCTAATTATGAACATTCTGAAACAGTAGGGGCTGTTTTGGAATTGAAAAGGGCTTAAATTGTAACTTTCTAAAAAGTTAAGGTAATAGTTTTGTCAAAAACGAAACTACCAGGTTTAAATTGTAAATACTTATAAGTTATTAAACCGGAGGGACTAATAGTCTAAAAATAAAATACTTGGAGGTATTTTATTAATGAAAGTGAATTAATTAAACGTTTAACGAGACAATCGAATATAAATATATTCGGATTATAAACGGGTTTAATTAATAACGATTTTAATGAATAAAGTATATTTATTTAAGAATGATTTCACGTTTACGACATCCATCGAAATAATAAATACATTAATCGTGGGCACCACCACACAAGTGATAACAGTATATATAAAAACAAGTGATAACAGTATATATAAACTTAAAAAGAAATTTAGTTTATATATAGAGTCGTTAGTTTAAACAAGTAAACTAAGACGTGACCGTATTTACTTAGGTATTTGACGGTGTGGTTTCGATACCTGCTTGGATATTTATATCAAACTGGGAACTACCAGCTAAGGTGAGTTCATGGCCCCACATTTTTACAATTATATAAATGATTTCTATCTTTGGGGTGATAACATGCTTGTTTTACAAACTGGACGCAAGGGTACATTTTATATAATGATTATGTGTGTTTGTAAGAACGATAACCACTGAGCCATTATCATAAACTGTCAACTTGCATAGTCGTTATTAGTTGGGAATTACATTATGCGGCAGCGGGCATGTTATAAATAGATTTTTGGGATTTGACGATTCCCCGTTTGGGTGTGTATGCGCTCACTGTGGCCGGTTTGTGTACCGGGACAACAACGTATACCATGTTGGGTTGGGATGTTGGGTTAGAAACATCGTAAAGGGCAATTATTTGGCAATTAATTGCACCACAAGACTGGTCAGAGCTTCGGTGTGCATGAGCTTTAGCAAAACAATAATCACTTTTTGATATGTTCTGCATCTGTTGCTTAATATACACTTGGAAATCTTGCGGTCCTACTTTTGGTTCATTAAAAACTATGAATTCACCAAACTTTATATTGTACGTTTTAAAGCATGTTTTCAGGTCAGTTAGGGGTATACCGCTGAATTGTAATAGATGTCATATCAATTATGATGATAATTATTGCAACTGCATGCATAGTTATCACAATGGATTTAATAAGATCTTTTGCATATGTGAGAAGTATAATTAATATTACACTGACCTATGTGTATAGTTGATTTGTGATGGATGTCATATCGATTCCGATGATAATTATTAATGATTTTATGGCAAGTGTATCCATACATATAACCATGGTCACATATAATGTTTTAAGTTTTTCAAAATATATTCGTTTTTTCCAAATTTCATCATAATCGTGTATTATACTAATTATCTAGCATCAATAAATATACTAATTTTTTAGCTATCAGAATGATTAGTACCAGAAACGTAAACCAATTTTGAAATGATCAATCGATAATGTAGTATATCCGTCAAAAAATGCAACGTTACAATCCATATCTTTGATGTTGTGATGAGTTTCTTTTGTTGATCACAATAGATAGAGTCAACCTAAACCAATTTTAAAATGATCTATCGGTAATGTATTATATCCCTCAAAAACTGATACAACCTTACAATCCATATCTTTGATGTTCTGATGAGCTTCTTTTGTTGATCAAAATACATAGAGTCAACATCTATTGATTTTCGTATTTTGCATGATATCAAAAATATAATTTTTTGGTTTCAAATTTAATCACAATCATGTATTTACTTTTGAATAATGTTAAAGTTTTAATAAGTTACTTGTAATTTTTACATCAGCAACATGTTTTATTAGAAAATAACAATAGTATTTGGAAAACTGAAAAATTAACCATTACAACGAACATCATTATCTATACCTAAATTTTATCCGCATCTTGCTCATCAAGGACGATGTAAATACACGGTTACAAATCAACATTAGAAAACAATATAATCGAAGAACCATACAATATTTTAAGCAAGAACAAATCGTTAAAAGTATTCGTTTACTTCTCTTAAAGACTTTGTTCGTGCATCTTTTCCATTGATGATCAATCTTGTTTTTAGAACATAATTTGGAAACAACGTGATCTCATTTGCATGTAAAACATCGAATTAATATGTAACTTAATGAACGCAATCAAATACAACAAACACTTACACTCAAATGTACCATTTTCTACAACGATAAAAGCTATTTGAGATAAAAGCATGCATGAGATCATCACACATCTATACAAATTAATAAATTAGCATTAACATCACTACAATATAAAAATCTATTACTAAAAGCATCTTACCTCAGGCCTTGTAGACTCTACGTTAGAAACAATTTAGGATTGATCTCTGGATCTAAAACCCTGATACTAATGTCGCTTTGAAGCTTATTTAGACACGTTTGGGTGTCGGGTTACCAAGTGAACATACGAAACCAACCTCTAGGATCCTTTGTTGTAATTCATAGTTTCGAGCTTATGTTATTTTCCTCTTTATATAAGTCGATATATTGCTTTTTGTTATTGATCGAGTTTTATAACTTCAAGGGGTACGTGAATCACGCATGGGTCGACCCATGCATGGTTCACGCATGCATGTATGTTACTCACTTGGATCGGGGGTGGTGCTAGGATAATTAAAACGCAAAACTACACGTAAACTTTTAGTGTTAACGAAGGGACGTGGCTTGTAAACACATATATAAACTTATATATCGATTTCATGTAACGCGTAATGTTTAAAAAATGTTAAAGAGACCAGTGCTAAACCCTTATGTCCGAATCCTAGGAAACTAATAGAAAAAGGCCTAAGGAACCCTTCTCGGGTCTCCTGGTTTGGAGCCCATTTCAGTGGCCCAACAGGCCTATTGGCTTTGTAAAAATAAGCCATGGCTTTATTTTTAGCCATGCGAGTTATTTGTAGTTAGAAATAAATTGTTAAAATCGACTAGGGCTTTCATTTCTTTTGAGGGAACCAAAACGTGACCTTAATGGGCCAAAAAGCCCATTTTCGAGCCAAAGTATGGACCATAAGCTCTTAATAGCTCGAACAGCTTAATAAAGGCTTATGAGGGCTGATATGTCTTAAGGAACCTTTTATACTACGAATGGACCAAACCAATAAGCTAAAAAACCCTTTCGGGCTTAATGGGACCCAAACCGGCCCATTACAAGTGCTTATTAGCTTATTGAAAATAAGCTGAAATAGAAACAGATTATGTGGGCTTAATATAGATTGTAAATGAGCTAGAAAAGCCCATAAACCTTTAAGGGTAAATTTCGAGTGGAGCTATTGGGCTTTCGGGCCCAAATATAGCTCAAAATAAGCCAAATTAAGATCGCTATGCTTATTAAGGGACTTATTTGATACAGATAAGCTTATTTAACATATTTTGAACTTGTGTTAAAAACTTTTTGGACCCTTTAAAAACTAAATTGGCCTTACGGGCCCAATAAGGCCCATTAAGCCTAAAATAAGCTCGAAAAGGCTTATTTAATAAGCCAAACTATTTTTCTAGCTTAATTAAACTTAAAAAGTCATTTTGTCACTTCTTGAAACTTAATTAGAGTTAAAATGCACTTTTTGGAAAGTATAGGGGACCCAATGTTGTAATTTTCGATAACTTAAAGGTGGCTAATTAGTGTCATTATTCGAATCTAATAAAATTGAAGGTCCATTTATGAAGATTCTGAAACTTTGAGGGTGTGTTGTTAGAATCTATAAAAGGACTTAAATTACTTTTTGTAAACTTGGTGGGACTCAGTTATGTCATTTTGTAACTATAGGGTTTTTAAAGGTTAAATATTATTTTTTATAAACTCAAGGCTAATATATGAACTTTCTGAACCTGTTAGGGGGCTTTGTTTGTTTTTGGATTGAAAAGGGCCCTTTAATTGTTAAACTTTCTTAAAATAGTTATGCGTAATTGTTTTGTCCAAAATAGGGAAAACTACCGGTTTTTAAATTGTGAAATACTTTTAAGTTATTTTAAACCGGAGGGACTATAGTCTATCAATAAAATACTTGGATTGTTATTTTATTAATGATAGTGATTTAATTAAACGTTTAACGAGACAATCGAATTTAAATATATTCGGATTATACGGGTATAATTTAATCAACGATTTTTAATGAATTAAACGTTTATTTATTTAAGAATGATTCACGTTTTCTTACTGACATCCTCTCGAAATTAAAAAAATAAATACATTAATCGTGGGCACCACACACAAGTGTTAACAGTTTATATAAAAAGCAAGTGATAACAGGGGTTATATATAAACTTAAAAAGAAATTTAGTTTTTATATAGAGTCGTTAGTCTTTAAAAACAATGTAAACTAGAAGATGAACCGTATTTACTTTGGTATTTGACGGTGTGGTTTTGATTACCTGCTTGGATATTTATATCAAACTGGGAACTACCAGCTAAGATGAGTTTAATGGCCCCAACATTTTTACAATGTTATAATATGATTTTATTTCTTTGGGGTGATTAACATGCGGGTTTTCAAACTGGACGCAAGGTACATTTTAAATAATTGATTATGTGTTTGCCTAAGTAGCGATAACCTCTGAGCCAATTTATCATAAAACTTGTCAATTGCATCGTCGTAGTTGGGAATTACATTTATGCGAGAAGAGAATGTTATAAATAGTTCTTTTTGGGATTGACATCCTCGTTGGTTAGTGATAGCGCTCAATGTGCCGGCTGGTACGGACAACATAACGTATACCTTTGTTGGGTTGGGAGGTTTAGGGTTTTGAACATCGTATAAAGGCCATTATTATGGGCCAATTAATTTGCACACAGAAAGGTTAGTCCGAGTTCGGTGTAATGTGATTAGCAAATTATAATCAAATTTTTGATGATGTTTGAATCTGTTGCTTAATCATTACACTTGGAAATCTTGTTTCGTCCTTACTTTTGGTTACATTAAACCTATGATTTCACCAACTTTTCTATTGACGTTGTTTTAAGCATGTTTTTCAGGTCAGTAGGGCATGAGATGCCGGGATAATTGGAGGTCTATTTGGGATGTCAAAGCTTAGAGATTCGAGTTCATAATATTTGTTATTGTGAACAATTACTATATGTCGAAGTCTTTCACTTTATCGTAGAACAATTTAAAGCCTATTGTGCTTATGTAATAAATGTATAAACTTGTTTATACAAATGTATCTTTTTAATCGTCACACTTAGTGGTCGTTCTCTTTTATCTCTAGTGCTATTGGACACATAATGTACGTTCTCGGATAATTCAATTATTCCGTGCATACTCAGATTTGAGGGTTGTTACACTAATTATCTTGCATCAATATATATACATAATTTTTTTAGCTGTCGAATGATTCAGTACCCAGAAACGTAACCTATTTTGAAATGATCATTCGATTTTGAAGTATATCGTCAAAATAATGCAACGTTACAAACCTTATCTTTGATGTTGCCTGTGATGTGGTTTCTTTAGTGATCACAATATAGAGCTTAACTACCAAATTTAATGAATATATCGGTATTGCTATTACTATCACATCAAAAAACTGATTACAACCTTACTATCCATATCTTTGATGTTCTGATGAGATTCTTTTCTGTGATCAATAATACATAGAGTCAACATCTATTGATTTTTCGTATTTATGATGATGATATCAAAAATATAATTTTTTGGTTTCAAATTTAATCACAATCATGTATTTACTTTTGAATAATGTTAAAGTTTTAATAAGTTACTTGTAATTTTTACATCAGCAACATGTTTTATTAGAAAATAACAATAGTATTTGGAAAACTGAAAAATTAACCATTACAACGAACATCATTATCTATACCTAAATATTATCCGCATTCTTGCTCATCAAGGACGATGTAAAATCGGTTAAAAATCAACATATATGGAAAACAATATAATCGAAAGAAACCATACAATATTTTAAGCAAGAACAAATCGTTAAAAGTATTCGTTTACTTCTCTTAAAGACTTTGTTCGTGCATCTTTTCCATTGATGATCAATCTTGTTTTTAGAACATAATTTGGAAACAACGTGATCTCATTTGCATGTAAAACATCGAATTAATATGTAACTTAATGAACGCAATCAAATACAACAAACACTTACACTCAAATACAACAAAAACAATTTACACTCAAATGTACCCATTTTTCTACATCAAAACAATGATAAAAGCTATTTGAGATAATCGCATGCATGAAGATATCTAAATATTTACAAATTAATAAATTAGCTTTACATCACCTACAAATATAAAAATTAATTATCTATTTACGCACTTCCTACCTAGGGCCTTGTAGACTCTACGTTAGAAACAATTTAGGATTGATCTCTGGATCTAAAACCGTGATACTAATGTCAAGTACAAAGCGGCGAACAAACACTGTTAAAATACATCATAAATAACAATCAACATCCTTTGTTTAAAAAGATCTTTTTACATCAATTACTAAATCGTACCCGGTATGATTTTTTTAGGTAAAGAGTTTTCTCGGTAAATTTTATTACTCCAAAAAACAATTAAGTACAATGGATGAGGGTGAATCCCACATCTCCGCCCATTACATAGGCAAACTACATCCTTAAAGGAAGGTACACAAAGTGACTAGACTACAAATGAATCAATAATTTCAAGTAAACTATTTCTTCTTACGAAGACATGATTATGACGCTGATGCTGCACCCATCAGTCATGCCGTCGAGCTCAGAAACCGAATTAAATCTGTCTGCATGGTTTGCCGGCGAGAAGAAAAGAAATGCACAAAGGTTAAAACCGAAGGCTAATGAACGATGAGGACCCCTTCGCGTGCGTGTATATATAGGCCCCGAATTAGGGTTTTCTCCCCAGTAAATATGCATGCAATTTAAATTTAGAAAATATATCGAGCGGATAAATACCTTTTTCGAAGCCTTCTAGCATGCGCATGGAAAGCGATTCTGATGGGCCACATTTACACTCTCGTCACCAAAGTCTCAAAAATCACTTCCGCCTAAGCACACGACTTTTTTTCATCTCGTTTTCGACACGTGTATGTTTGGCCCAAAAAATAAAAAGCTTACATTTTTTCTTACTAAAAAACCTAATCAACCAATGAGAATACTCAATCACAAAATCAAGCTCTCTCATTGGTTAATCGAATGTCTAAATTTCCAAAAAAAAAAGTTCTTATAGTATATAAAAAATGAATAAACACACAAATATCCCATTCGTCCCATGATAAAATAATGAACAACATGTGTCTGAGATCATAATATATTTCATCCTGTAAACATCGTAATTTGGTATTGGAAATCCACGTATTTTTTTCATTATTATATTAATCCATTTGATTACCCTAGGGCAAATTAGTTAGAAATGTATTTAACTTGTCATCTTTTGCTAAAGTGTGTAGTGTACTTTTTTTTGTGTAAAAATCAATAAACTTTTAAATTTGAAATATTGTATGTATTTTGCCGACATAAAATGACCAATTTACCCTTCACGCTTTACAGGCTGGTTTGAAAACATAAAGGGTAAAATAGTCACAACTACACACATTATTCCAAATTTAAAAGTTTATTGATTTTTACAAAAAAAAATACACTACACAGTTTAGCAAAATGTGACAAGTTGAATACATTTCTAACTAATTTGCCCATTACCCTGTTAACCCGAAATTTTCTTATTTAAGCGTGCCTTTAGATAGCAAGTAGAGCACCAATCCAGTCAAAGAACATGGCTTCTTTTGGCTTGTACACTCTCCCTACTACCCCTACCAAAAAAACTAACACCTTCTCTCGCTTCAGAGTTTCATGTAACACTACTCCTAAAGATGATAATAACAAAACCTCTGAAACATCATTAGACAGGAGAAACTTGCTCTTGGGGCTCGGAGGCCTTTATGGAGCGGCTAACTTGTCCACTATTCAATCGGCCTCAGCCGTTCCCATCCAAGCTCCAGAAAATATTGCACTTTGCGTTAGTGCAGGTGATGGAATACCCAACATGGGTGAAGCTATAAGGGGCGTTGCTTGTTGCCCTCCACTGACGTCACCGCAGTCGTATCCAGTAGATTATGTCTTGCCTAAGAACCCCAAAATGCGTATTCGACCAACAGCGCAGCAAGCATCTGCTGATCATGATTATGTCAAGAAGTATCGTGATGCTATGGCGGCAATGAGGGCTCTCCCAGATGACGACCCCCGCAGTTGGAAGAGCCAAGGTAAGATCCATTGCGCTGTTGGATCGATTCAAAAATTAAACGCAAATATTATTGTATCAATTGCAATATGTTTTACAAAGTATAAATCTGTCATCATCATTTGATTCTACAGGATTCTAACTATTTATAGAAAATGAAACGGTACAAAGTGAACCGTTGTGTTGGTTTGTGAATAACTGTTTTTGACAGTTAATTAACTGTCATTTGACAGTTTGGGTTGGGCTTGTCCCGTTTGACCCGTGTTTGGGATTACAGAGAACTTGGGTTTGACCCAATATGCGCTTATTGTAATGGTGCTTTCACTCAAGAAAAGAGTGGATACGAAACTATAAACCTTCAGATTCACAACAACTGGCTCTTCTATCCTTTCCACCGATGGTACGTCTATTTCTATGAGAGGATATTGGGAAGTTTGATTAACGATCCAACTTTCGCTTTGCCGTACTGGAACTGGGACAATCCCGATGGTATGGCAATTCCTGCCATGTTCGAAGAGGCTTTGCCCAACCCTAACCCTCCAGACCCCACCAATCCTGGCAATTCTAATCCCAAATTTAACCCTCTGTTTGATGCTTACAGGAATTCCTTGAACTTTAACCTCCCACCAGGTATTGTTAATTTTGCAAGGATTCCTAGTGGTGATCCAGCTGTGGTAACTGAACAAAATCTGTTCACCATGTACAACCAGATGATGACTAACTCTAATAAAAATGGCTTCTTTGGTGGGGAAATGTCGGCTGGGGACAAAGGCGTGACCGAGGCTGGCTCGATAGAGGCCGGGGTTCATACTTCGGTGCATGCATGGGTAGGAAACGGTAGAATGGGAAACAATGAGGACATGGGGAACTTCTACTCGGCCGGGTATGACCCTGTATTTTACAGCCATCATGCCAACGTCGATCGGATGTGGAAACTCTGGAGAGATCTGAATCCTGCGAATAACAAGGACCCAGACTCCGATGACTGGAGAGATGCATCATATGTGTTTTATGATGAGAACAAAAATCTTGTGCGTGTCTACAGCAGGGATTGTCTATGCACTGCCAGCATGGGGTATGATTTTGCAAGTTCACCAACACCCTGGACCTCTTATTCGCCGACTCCACATGCTCCTGAGTCGCACATTGCAACAGATTCCATTGGAAAAGTAGACAAGGCGGAAGACGTGAAATTCCCTGTGACATTAAACAAGATAGTCAAGCTTCTGGTGAAGAGACCCACTATAAACAGAACCAAAGAGGAGAAGAATAGAACAGCCGAAGTGTTGATCTTAAGCGGAATCGAATATGACGGCACAACGACTTTCAAGTTCGATGTGCTAGTCAATGACGTGGACGATGGATCAAATATCACTCCGGCTAATAGTGAGTTTGCTGGTACATTTGAATCGTTGCAGCATGGTCTCGGACGAGCCATGAAAATGAAAAGTGGGGCACAGTTTGGAATCACAGGACTATTGGAGGACCTTAAAGCTGAAGATGATGAGTACATTTTGGTAACCTTGCTGCCAGTTGAAGGCGCCGAGATTGTCACCATTTCCAGTATCAGGATTGAGCTTGTCCCAAGGGTTTGATGTAGCTGGCTGGAGTGTCATTCTGATTTGAATTTTCATGCTTTGATAAGTCTGTTCTGTATCTGGTTAACGCGGGTTTTCGCAACTCCGGTAACCTAAGAATAAATGTGTTTCATGTTTGAATTGGTGTAACCACTAAGTACGTATGCATGATTCTCGTTCTTGCTTTTCTGTATCAATAAACTTATCATGTAACCCTATTTTGGGTATTAATCTTTGTTATTCTTTGATATTGGCCATTATAGTATCTATATGAATATTATAGACATTCAGTGAGATGTTGTTGGAGGTTGAAGAATTACAGTGAAAAAGGGGTGAATCTTGATACTAAGGTTAAAAAAGTGTGTATTTTTATGTTTGTGTCATAAGCTATTTTTGATAAGCACTTTGAAATAAGTTGATGATATGTGCTACTTGGTTTGCATAATACTAGATAAATGAACTACTTGATTAGCAAGTTACCATTGACATATATATTACGGAATATACTAGATTAAAATGATACGGCTCAACTTTTCAGCAGGGATATACACCCACTTTGCAGGCATAAATAAAACCATGTCTGTATCTACATCTATTATGAAATTATATCATTAAGGTTACCATACATAAAAAAAGGTTTTTATGAATTAGTTTGCTGAGCAATCACCGTCAAATAAGAAATTGTTGTTTCAGGTTCTAAAGATATGCCATCGGGTGAAAGTGAAGGATCGTGAGGAGGACGAGAAACAACACACAATGAAGCTAAGATTGCCCAAGTAACAAACACACTTTTTTCCATTGTTTTTTTATGAATCATAAGTTGGTGTTCTACGACCTAATGAAAAAGGAAAGGATTTAATTACAGAAACCTGCTGCTATTAAGATTTCTTCAAACTTCATAAAGCAACAATAAGGTGTTAGAAACAACAAGAAGTAAATATTGCAATCAGTGATAGTGTTTTGTTTATTTGTGCATCTCCATGTGTAGTATGGTATTATACTGAAGCATATTTGTAGTGCGGGAAAGCAAAGAAATCAAATCAAATCCAATGGGGGTGCACATGGGTTGTTGAATTATATGATATGTGATGATGAACTTATCAACCAATAGACATTTTAGTAGAGACAATCTTTAGTGTTTACTTTAACTTAAATGTTTTAACATGAAAATGGAGATGCACATGGCTAGCTAGGTCTACCAAAGTTATATCATTATTATAGTGTATTTACATACATTGTTATACACATGGTATGATTTTTCTTATCAGTACATTTATATGTAGATGTATTGCTGCATACAATATATTATAATGAAGATTAAGGGACCCCCGATATATAATTAGCTATCATCATTCTTCATATCAGTTGATAAAGTATGCCCTGCAGTGGGCAGAGAAAATATGCAATAATTAATATGATTACAATTCAATGTTTTCTTCATTTGTAGACTCCAAGTGCATTTTAAGCTTTTTATTAGGAACTTAAGTAGTTTTATCATTATTTGACAATGGGTGACATAAATTTATTTATAGGCGGTTAAGCAAATAGGCCAAACTACAGTGAAGATTAATGACAAGAATAGGAAACCACAAAAGTATTAGCACTGTGTATATGCATATTACTTTCCAGTAGTTCATTACTGATTGTTTTTGTGCTCCTTATCTGCTTATCACATAATAATAAGTGCTACTTGGTTTGCAGCTCTTTGTTCGTGATAAGTACACATGGGTGGAAGATCGTTTACGGATTGCCTCAACACATTTTGTATAGTTGGACGCTCAAGCACAATTGAATTGAAATCCCGAATAAAATCCAGCCTGTCAAGTCATTAATTGAACTGGCCTACTTTGGAACTGTTGCTACAGTAATAGCACCACCACCAGAAAAGGTTGCAGAAACTAGAGGAGCAATGTCAAAATCACTAAGTCTTATAAATATTTTTTTGGGTAAAGGGTTTCCCCTGTAAATAGTATTACACTAAAAAATCGTTTAAGTACAACGGATGTAAGTGAAATCTTACATCACAGCCTGTTACATAGGCAACAATCATGCACACAACGTACAATAGCCAAATACCCCACATAAGAGTGACATGCCACACTTATGACTACCAATATAAGTGAAGACTATCTAATAACATACATAAAGAGGGAAAGAGATGTGGTTTTAAAGAGACAGTGGTTGGATGAACATTTTAGAGAGAGAAAGAAACATGAAAGAAAACTTGTATAATGTGTGTGAAATAATGAACAACCAACACCCTCTCTATGTGTGGAGAGGGATTTTATATAAAAGATAAATCGAGCTTTCCATGGGCTTTCTATGCTTTGGCTCGGTTAGCTTACTAAATAATACTTTGTGGACTACGAGCTAGAAACATAAAATACGTGGAGTGACCGATCCTTTTTATATTCCTAACAATCTTCCCCTAAGGGAGGTCACTCCAATTTACAAAAACTTAAGCTCTACGTTCTATGAATGTCTTCAATCTTTAGCTTGTAGTCTTGTTATCATGTTCTTTATCTTGTGAATCTTGATGTAGCAATCTTTAGAATTTTAGGCTTTAGCTTGTATCGTGTTCTTGACTTGTATGTGATCCTTTGAGCTTCTTAAGATCATCAACCAATCATAATCTCTATTCGCCATCTTGTAATCTTTGCCTTCTTGTGATCTTGTGACTTCTGGACCGACATGCTCATACTGTTTTTGATGTTTGAAAGTGAGTGTAACCATCTTTCTTGATATTCTTTAACTTTAACACTTTGTCACTTTAAGAAAGACGTTCGGTATCAGAGTGACGAAAACTTCTTTGAAATTATTTTGACTTTAATACTTTGTCACTTTAAGAAAGACGCACGGTATCAGAGTAGCAGAAGTCTTGAAACATGTACTTGAGCTTTCATGATGTCTTAACTTTTGTCGGTCGAGTATGAGCATGTGGTTATGAATCTTTGAGACAGCTGGAATCAGGTACCTTCACCTCCATCTTTAAGTATCCTGAATTAAAACAGTTAGCAATAAAGCGGGGGACGAATATGGCTTTGTCATTCGCCTGTGTTTGGTTGGAGTAACCTTCGAATCCGTGAGGATCGACCTGTGATCAGGTAAATTTAATTTAAGAAGAATCTCCTTGATAGGATTTCCAGCTTGGAGTATTGAATTTTTCTAACGCACGTGTATTAGATTCATCGTACTCAGCATGTTCTCATTATCGGAACGTCTTAAAGCAAACAACACGATAAGAGAGTTTTAAGCAATTCAAAATTCATCATCAACTGTCAATTCATATACTGGAACAAGTTTGATTCACTTGGAATCGCACCATCGTTTCTTTCCAGTTGTCACAAGTTTGATTCATTTGAATCGCACAAGTCACCTACCAAGAGCTTGTTTGATGTTGGCTCAAGCAGGATTTCCATCTTCACTGTGATTACTTGAGTATCACTCTGATGTTCTGGCAAAATCACAAGGATAATGCGTAGGACTCTTTATATATTTCTCGTTATTCATATTGTGTGAAATAGCAAGCATAATTTTGACAAGTGTCCTAATGAGATTTATGGATGATCTCTTTTGGCTCTAGACTCAATAATGCACTTTGGTTTTAGTGATCGGAGGCTGGAGCAGACTGCCACCTTTTCAATACCAACTAACTCGGAGTGAGAAAGTTGATAGAAATGCGTGTAATCTCTGTGAGAAATGAAACAGAAATCTTTTGAGAGATTCTGAGTGGCTAGGGAGGGTTGTGCGTTGCATCACTGGATCCATGATGTTAGTCTTCAATGTCAGCAATCCTCTTTGTGATTCTTGATTCGATAATATAGTATATATAAAAATATATCCCAAATATCAAATAAGTAATAGTATAGAAAGTATCCCGTATAGATATAAAAATTACTTTAGGAAAAGTAATAGTTTATCTTCCGGATGTCGTATCCCAACGAGAATTGAATTTGAGATTTACGTTGATGTTTCTAATTTGATGCTTGAATATCTTTTAGTTTTGGTTTTGGATTATACTAATTATAATAATAAGCTAAAATAATACTAAAATATAACAAAAACGGATATGCTTGTCAAGTGAGGCGAAAAGATTATTAAATGTGAAATAAAGAGATAATAAAGAATTGGTACCCGTTTAAAAACCGTTTTCTCACAACGTTGGTTTATATTGAAAACAAGCCTTTATCTTGGTACAAATTACATTAAATGATGACGAATTAACACCCGTAAAAGTATTATTTTCTCACGACGTTGGTCTATTTTGAAAACAATATCTTATAAAAGTATTAATTACTAGATTTGATGTTTGATTACTTCTCCGGCTTTTGCCCTTTGAAATATTCAAATAAGAAATCTAAATAATCCAAAAATTATTAATCAACAATTTACTTTTTATTCCACACTTAACTCACTAATCGAAACTCACTTAACAAGCATATATTAAACTACTCGCTAAACATCATAACTACACTATGAGAAACGAATAAAACAACAATAATAACAACTATGCTAAGCATGGCAAAATAAAGGAGAAATAAATGAAAAAAGGAATAGAAGTCACTCGTATACGAGTAAGGAGCGAGACGACATAATAGCTTTCAACAATACCAAAATACCAATCTCATCAAGCTTTAAACCCGCATCCAAAAGCTATATCCGAATAAGCTCAAATGATAAAACCATCTAATTAACCATTGATCGCCATCTATTCTATCTAATTAAATGAAAAAGAAGGATAAGATAAAAACCAAAATTGCCGCTCTATTATCCATGTAAAAAAACAATCAGACCCCCTTTTGCGTATTCTTTCAACAAAATAAAATCTAATGCTATTACATAAAAAACTAAATCCGAAGCTCTCCAAAAACATGACACGAATACTAATCTATTTATATCCTATTCTACCTATCCTACATCTACTAGTAACAAAATAAAACTAGAAAATGATATGCGATCCAGAAAAAATAAAGGAGATATATAAAGATAAGATGTCATGTCTGCTTCTCTCCACTTGCGTTAAGTATAAGCAGGCTTTTTCTTTTACTTCCTTCCTGGGCCTCCATTTCTTCATTTCTATAACTGGGCCTCATTTATAGTTAGTATTGGGCTTGGTTTCACCATTCTTACTGAGCAAGTAATAAATTCAAGCAATGGGCTGCACTTTTATTAATAATAGGTATGGGTCGGTCCGACCCATATAAATGGTGTCGGACCGGCCCAATAAGAAGTGAAGGTACCGTTGGAACTGTAATCTCGTGCTTTTTCAAATGGCATGCTCGGAAAATATTAACGACTTCGTCTTGATTTTAAAAAACGCGTAAACGTCTTTAAATCTTAACTAAAAGTCACCGTTTTTGCTTTATTTTCAATCTCTTATACCTGCAAAACATAAAAACACAAACCAAACATATTTGCAATAATATTTATCATATTTTAGCATTTTTAGTCCCATTAATAGTGTTTTACGGGGTACAAATGATGTGTGTTTTAGCACACATCAGATTCCTCCACACTAAACAATTGTTGATCCCACACGCAATATTTATAAAACAAGCCCAGAAATAAATAATTTAATCCCTCTTTAACTTATGAACCCTCACAATCAAACAAGAACAGGAAAGGTTCATTAAGAAGGTTCAAAAATCATTTATTTCGAAAACGCCCCTGTTTTAACCACTTATTAATAATAGATAAAAACTAAGATACATTTTTTTATAAAATTTATTTAAAAGGCTTTAAGAACGGGAGTTCATCATCCTTGATTTTCACAATCCTCAAACTAAGCTTAAAACGAAATCACAGCCAAATGTAAGATTATATGCGAACATTACTCATAAATGTTAATTGTGTACGCGTAACTACTTTTCACTCCCTTATTCCTAATTTCCTCTAAAGATTTTATTATTATTACTATTAATGACAAATAAATTATGTCCTTATTAATATAAAGGTGCCCGGTTTAGACCATAATTAGTTTGAAATCCTTTCCTAAAGAGACGATATAGTGAGAATAAGGTCCACATTAAGGTTCTAATTTCGCATGATTTAGGGGTTATCCTTTTTATTTCATCCGAAACAACTCAACTACGAGTCCAGAGACGGAGGCTTTATTTAGATAACCCCGGAGTCAAAATTTGGCTTTATTCTTATTATTATTATAGCAACATTATTAAACCTCCCGGTCCTTTAAACAACTGCCACATCGGTATGCGAGCCGACCATGGTCCAGGAGTCTTATTTCGACCAGGAGATCCTCGACCTTTTAGAAGGCTGCAACATCGGTTGTGAGCCGGCAAGATGCAACAAACTTTTATCAGTCTCGGATTATTACTATGTGCCTTATTTAGAAGACTGCCACATCGTGAGCCGACCATGATCCAGTAAAATTTTATCAGTCTCGGATTTATTATTCTTATTATTACCTCCACCCTTTAAACGACTGCCACATCGGTATGCGAGCAGACCATGGTCCAATGGTCTTATTTTGGCTTCGGTTTATTATATAATTATTATTATTATAGCCAAATTTCAAGTCCTGTGGTCTTTTAACTACCTAGACAACGGTAGCGAGCCGTAAAAAATCGGTAGCCTATTTTCCCACAACACTAACAAAACCTCGATGTGTACCTTACTTTCACCAGAAGGAATCTCTACGAAGGGATCTAAACTAAGAATCGAAAAAACCAAAGTAACTTTATTTATTTAACAATTATATACCGTTTATTAAGCTGGTGGGAGCAAAAAGCCACAATTAACCTCTATGAGCTTGAAAGAGTTCCAACTACTCCACGCTTAGCATCTAACTTATATTTAACTCTATCATTTTTCGTTCTTCGCAAATTTAAAATCTTTAATAAAAAGATCCGTAAATGCTTAGTCTAATACAATCAAGCTTTGCATATTTAAAGTCTATTATGGAAACATGCAAAACTCTTGGCTTTTTCAAGCTAGAATTCGCATTTTAAAGCTTCTAGTATAAAAGACTAGCAAAAGCTTTCATTTATATAGGCTAAGGGGCAAGCTAGAGCGCAACATGCTCGATCAAGTCAAAATTTATTCTTATTCTCACCAACGGAAAGTCAAAATTTTGTGTCAAAACATTTATTTTATTTTTGAAATTTTTTTAATTTTTGCATAAAATCACATATTTTTGGTATTTTTGGTGGCAAAATGGGGTTACGTAAAGACAAAGCAAATGCAAGTAAGATCAAATCGATAGATACCCCCCATACTAGAACTAAACATTGTCCTCAATGTGGGACTGCCACCCCATACTAAAATCAATGCATAATCTTAATATAAAGGGGTCTCTACGTAAATCTAAAGCCGTTTATTAATTATGCTAATAGATAAACGTTAGTCAATAAGATCTAGGATATCGGATTCCCATTAATAAGCGTGCTAAGGATTGAAGCTTGAGTGAACGATGGACAAAAACCACGAGCACAAGAGTCTTCATAATCCGGGGCAATCCTGAACATAAAACACTAGCCACAAAACACGAGAAAGGAAGAGGCGAGCCTCCTCACGTCACACTTATTAGAAAATAGAAAAATAAGATAGAAACACGGGTTGCCTCCCGAGAAGCGCTTGTTTTTGTTAACCGAGTCACAAGCCTGACTCGACCCCGAAGTTAGTGGTCCATGGGGATGGTTTGGAGATCTGGGACAACCATGGATGGTATGTCCCCTCCAAAATAATGTTTGAGTCTATGACTGTTCACCTTGAAGTTTGGTCTGTCGGTTTGAGATGACTCGATGGTACCATAAGGTAAAACTTGAGTAATGGTGAACGGTCCAGTCCAACGGGTTTTGAGCTTGCCCAAGAAAACCTTTAATCAAGAATTGAAAAGAAGAACTCGATCACCAACGTTGAAACGTGGTTTTTAATCTTGGAGTCATGAATCTTCTTTGTTTTCTCTTTGTAGATTAAAGAGTTCTCGTAGGCTTGATCCCGGAGTTCATTTAATTCATTCATTTGAACTTTCCGGTGATCACCCGCGGACTTGAGATCAAAATTGCAATGTTTCAAGGCCCAATAGGCCTTGTGTTCAAGTTCGATAGGAAGATGACAAGCCTTTCCGTACACAAGCTTATAAGGAGTGCACCCGATGGGTGTTTTGAATGCGGTACGGAAGGCCCATAAAGCATCATCTAACTTATCAGACCATGAAGCTCGATTTTCGCCTACGGTCCTTTCTAAGATACGTTTCAAACCATGATTTGAAACCTCCACTTGTCCACTAGTTTGTGGATGATACGCGGTAGAAAGACGGTGGGTAACTCCATACTTAAGCATGACCTTTGCGAATTGGTCATTGCAAAAGTGAGTACCACGATCACTAATTATAGCACGAGGAGTTCCAAATCGGGCAAAGAGAGATTTTAAGAATTTTACGACAACTCGGGCATCATTAGTGGGGAGCGCTTTTGCTTCAACCCATTTAGACAAGTAGTCAACGGCCACGAGAATGTACTTGTTCCCTCGAGAAGACGGGAACGGGCCCATAAAGTCGATGCCCCATACGTCAAAGATCTCGCATACTTGAATTGCATTTTGAGGCATTTCATCTTTTTGTGAGATTTTGCCTTGACGTTGACAAGCGTCACACCGTGTGACCAAGTCATGGGCATCTCGGTAAATAGTCGGCCAATAGAAACCGGAATCAAAGACTTTCTTAGCGGTGTAGTTCGCACCATGATGTCCCCCGGTGGGTCCATTATGGCAAGCCGTGAGGATATCAACGGCTTCTTGGCCGTGAACACATCGTCTAATCATTTGATCCGCACAAATCCTAAACAAGTAGGGGTCGTCCCAAAAATAATGCTTAACATCCTTAAAGAATTTTTTCTTTTGTTGGGACGACATCCCTTTTATAACGAAATTCCCCGCATGGTAATTTGCAATGTCGGCAAACCATGGGGTACTAGAATCACCATGAAAAGATATCATTCCAAGGGTCTCGAGAGGAAATGTTTCGGTAATTTCCTTTTTCTCGAGATCACCTTGATGAGGGTTCTCTAATCTAGACAAATGGTCGGCCGCGAGATTCTCCGCTCCTTTTTTATCATGAATAATGACATCGAATTCTTGGAGTAGGAGAATCCACCGGAGCAATCTTGGCTTAGCATCTTGCTTAGCAAGAAGATACTTAAGAGCCGAGTGGTCCGTATACACTATAGTCTTTGATAAGACTAAGTAAGGCCGGAATTTCTCAAAAGCATACATCACGGCTAATAATTCTTTTTCCGTAGTAGTGTAATGTGCTTGAGCATCCGTCATGGTCTTACTAGCATAGTGTATCGGCTGAAAATGTTTAGTCTTACGTTGCCCCAAGACTGCACCTACCGCGTAATCACTAGTGTCGTACATAATTTCAAATGGTAGGTCCTAATCGGGGGCAACTAAAATCGGGGCTTCGGTTAACTTCATCTTAAGTATGTTAAACGCTTTAATACATTCATTCAAAAAAATAAACATGGTTTCCTTTTCAAGAAGATGGTTCATCGGCCGGGCGATTTTAGAAAAATCTTGAATAAATCGACGATAAAACCCGGCGTGACCTAAAAAACTTCAAATGCCTTTGACGGAAGTTGGATGAGGGAGTTTAGCTATAACATCAACTTTAGATTTGTCGACCTTAATCTCGGACTTTGAAATTTTATGTCCTAGAACAATGCCTTCTTTTACCATAAAATGGCATGTCTCCCAATTTAGAACTAAATTAGTGTCTTCGCACCGTTTTAGCATTTTGTCTAAATGGGAGAGGCATGACGAGAAAGAATCTACGAAGACCGAGAAATCGTCCATGAAGACTTCCATTATTTCCTCGATCATATTGTGGAAAATGGCCATCATGCACCTTTGGAACGTGCCCGGAGCGTTACATAAACCGAAAGGCATACGTCGGTAGGCAAACTTCCCATAAGGGCAAGTAAAGGTAGACTTCTCTTGGTCTTGCAGGTCAATAGGAATTTGAAAATATCCAGAAAATCCATCTAGGAAACAATAATATTCGTTTCCCGCTAAACTTTCTAGCATTTGGTCCATAAAAGGCAACGGGAAATGATCTTTACGAGTGGCATCATTAAGCTTTCGGTAATCAATACAAACTCGTCATCCCGTAACTAACCTAGTGGGTATCAATTCATTATCTTCATTTTCAACTACGGTTATGCCACCCTTCTTAGGCACACAATGAACGGGACTCACCCACAGACTATCGGAGATAGGGTAAATCAATCCGGCATCAAGGAGTTTGATAACTTCCTTTTTGATAACCTCATGAATTTTCGGATTTACCCTTCTTTGATGTTGAACCGCAGGTTTGAAATCATCCTCCATTAAAATCTTGTGAGTACAAAAACGAGGGTCTATACCCTTAATGTCGGAGATTTTCCATGCGATGGCCCGTTTGTGTGACTTAAGAACCTTTAAAAGGACGGCATTTTCTTCATCTTTTAATTCTTTAGAAATTATGACGGGTAATTTATCAGTTCCTCCTAAAACGCATATTCAAGATGAGACGGTAAATCCTTGAGCTCAAGCTCCGGAGGATCATCAATAGAAGATTTAATCGTTTTAATATCCTCAAAATGAAGTTCCTTCGGAGGGAGAGGTGATGATGGATCATCATTTAATAACTTCTCGAGTAAAAGAAGGTCTCCCTCCGGATCAAAGTCGGCATCATCAATTCCTGGTGGAATTGAATCATTTGTAAGACAAGCTTTGATTTCTTCTAAAATGAAGTCACCTCCTTCAAAAGGAGTGAGAGAGGGGAAAGAAGTAGAAAGGATAGGATCTAAAGACGGAGTGGGATTTCCACTTTTAGAACTATTCAAAAAAACCGAGCACTTCTTAAGCATACTCCTCACATGAAACGTCGATGACATCGATTCGATTAACCGATTTAGCATTATTATAGGAGTATCTCAAAGTTTGACCAACTTTAAAGGTTATGGCTTCATCATCAACTCGAAGAGTTAATTCTTCACCATAAACATTAATCAAAGCACGTGCCGTCCTCAAAAAGGGTCTCCCGAGAATCAAGGGAACCCGAGGATCAACAACATAATCAACGACTATGAAGTCGGCCAGAAAATGGAACTTTCCTACTTTAACAAAGACATCTTTGATAATACCGGATGGACTAGTAGTCGATCGGTCTGCAAGTTCAAGAATCATTCGAGTAGGAGTAAGTTCGAGGAGTGAGAGCTTCTTCCATATGGAAAGAAGCATCAAGTTGATGCTTGCACCAAAATCGGCCAAGGCTAAGCATTCAACTATCTCTAGAAAATCGCATGGAATAAGAAACTTGCCGGGGTCTCCAAGTTTTTCGGGCAACTTTTTTAGGATGACCGCCAAACAATTCTCATTCACCGGTGTTTTAGCTAAGTCAAACAAATTTTCTTTATTATTAAGGATACTTTTAAACATTGAAGCAAATTGTGGCATATGTAGAAGAGCATCCACGAAACTGAGCTCAAAATGTAATTCCCTAAAGATTTCAACAAATTTTGAAGCTAGATTATCATCTTTTTTACGGAGCTTTTGCTTGTTAGCTCTTGAATGATAAGGTATAAACGGTTTAGGCTTAGGAGCAACAACGGGCTCATCAAATGGAGCTTGAATTTGGACTACCGGAGGTTGGATGTTTTCGGTACTCGGTTGCACCGTATCCTTTGTTACCTCGGGTTCTCGTTCCACCACCTTGGGAAGATGAGAGAAAGGAGGTGGAATTGGGTGTCCATCATAAGAGATACCGCTTCGGGTGGTGATTGCTTTCAAGTCACCCCTCGGGTTAGCAATGGTGTTGCTAGGAAGTGAACCCGAGCCCGAAGAAGAAGCGGTATTCATTTGAAAAAAACTACTCATCATATTCTTAATATCATTCGTTAACTCGTTCTTTAACTAATTCTTGAATGCATTGTTTTGTTTAGTCAACGTAGTATCCATCTCTTTCTTAATTCCGACCTCATACTGGTTATTTGATTTTGCATTAATCTTATATTAACGTTATTTGCCTTCATGTAGTTCAAGAGATCGTTTGAAGGTCCAACCTGTGGCGGGGCTTGATAATTATGGTTACTTTGATTGAAATTGTTTCCTCAGTTTTGATTGTAACCTTGATTTTGATTGAAACGGTTTTGATTATTTTGCACGGGAGGAAAACCAGGTGGTCCCATTTGATTGCTAGAACGATAATTCGGGTCTCCTTAAGGATGATATCCTTGATTCTGATTATAAGTTGATGCGGCTGCAGAAGCATTGAAAGTGTTGCCATTGGCGGCAAGACACTCATAGTAGGGATGCGATCCCCTACAAGTCACACAACTTTTAGAAATTGATTTAACGGTCTCTGGAGGCGAGGTCTTGACGTGACGAAGCATAGCATTAATGACATCAGTAAGAGCGGCTATTTCCTATGGACATGCCATGGTAGAAGAAGGATTATTAGCACTCTGTTAACATGATTCACCCTTTGAACAACCGCAGCTTGTCATTATTAGTCCTAGTGACACACAACTACCGTAGCTTGTCATTATTAGTCCCTATGTGTCACGCTATAAATAAACTAATGTAATTCCGGATATGTCACCATATTTTAAGGCTAACACACTCACTTTGGAAACAACCGGTTTGTTTCGTAAGTTGCGAACTTTCGACTTATTTTCGATAATTGTCAAAGCATCTCGAGGAGTTTTAGTCAAAAGATTACCACCGGCGACGGCATTCAAGGAATCTTGATCGGTTGGGTTTAAAGAATTGTAGAAAGTATCAAGTTGATGTAATTCCGTAAAACCGTGACATGGGCATGCACGAATGAGATCCTTGAAACTGTCCCATGCCTCACTAAACGTGTCCTCAAACTTTTGTTGAAAATTTGTAATTTCATTTCGGAGATTTGTAGTTTTGGAAGGAGGAAAAAATTGGTTAATGAATTTGGAAACAAGGTCTTCCCAAGTAAGAATAGAATGAGGGGGTTCTTTTTCGAGCCAAATCCGGGCTGCCCCCTCGATAGAAAATGGAAAAATCATAAGCTTAATCGAAGAATTAGGTACATCTTTATACTTAATCGTGGAAGTAATCTTGTTAAACCAACGAATGTGAGCATGAGGATCTTCTTTCTCAAATCCGTAAAATTGTTTTAAAGTTACGAGATTTAGAAGTCCATGTTTAAGCTCAAAATTCTTCGCGAGAATAGCGGGAGTAACGATAGCATCTCCGTAACCCTCGATGGGTGCTTGGAGTAATTCCTCCATAGTACGTTGATCGGCCATCGTATCTACGGGAGTCTCTTCAAGAGAAAACGGTTCGACTCTTTGTTTGGATAGTCTTCGATTAAGACGTTTCGGAGTCGTGGAAGATTCGGCAATTAAATGCGATGAAGAGCGAGTGCGCATGCACTAAAAATAAGAAGAAAAATATTTTTGTAACCGATAATCGAACAAGTGTAAGGTAGCTCTTTAGAAAACGCACAAAGAAGCGGAGGAGCGGGTAAGCGCGAAGCGTTTTAAAAACCTTCTCCTTTCGGGTCGAAGTTCGTAGGATCAACCCTCCTTAAACCTCTCTTAAAGTTTGTAATCTAAAGGTGAGCCAATTTTACAAGTGACACAACGGTTGTTTTTGTTGTTTTTTAATTTTTTTTGGTTTTTTTAATACTTTAGGAAAAGTATTTTTGATTTTTCTAATAAATCTACGAAAATAAATCAAGAAAGATAAATTTTTTTGTATTTTTTTAGTTTTATATAAAAGAAAATAATAAAATGATAACTTCACGAGGAAGGGTCTTCAAAACACTAATCTTCAAACTTCAACGCGATATTCGATACACACCTCCCCGACAGCGGCGCCAAAAACTGATTTGATAATATAGTATATATAAAAATATATCCCAAGTATCAAATAAGTAATAGTATAGAAAGTATCCCGTATAGATATAAAAATTACTTTAGGAAAACTAATAGTTTATCTTCCGGATGTCGTATCCCAACGAGAATTGAATTTGAGATTTAGGTTGATGTTTCTAATTTGCTGCTTGAATATCTTTTAGTTTTGGTTTTGGATTATACTAATTATAATAATAAGCTAAAATAATACTAAAATATAACAAAAACGGATATGCTTGTCAAGTGAGGCGAAAAGATTATTAAATGTAAAAGAAAAAGATAATAAAGAATTGGTAC
>BQNB010036609.1:24912-36888 GCA_026074375.1 Tanacetum coccineum | reverse complement strand
TACTTAAAAGAAGTGTAGGTAGCAAAGAATATCAGATGGGATTACTTACGGCTGAACATGAAAAGGTTAAACAAGAAAAGGAGGGGTTTGAGTTTAAGATTTCAAAGTTTGATAAATCTGCTAAGGACTTAAATGAAATGTTAGAAAGTCAGATAACTGACAAAAGCAAGAAAGGAGTAGGTTATCATGTTGTCCCCTCACCTTATCCTTTGATTCTTAATAGACCAACAACTTTAGACTTATCTTATTAAGGTCTTGAAGAATTCAAAGAACCTGAGGTTAATAAGTATGGTCCTAGGGATTCTAATTTAAAGCCTACCACTGGTTGTGATAAAGAGTTAGATAATTCTAAGGAGAATACTGATGACTCTTTGGAACAACATCAAATGACTGATACTGAAACTAGCTCTTTTGAGTCTCCACTTAAGGTTGACAAAGATTGGAAATAAAAGTTTTTCTATCCTGCTAATCATGTAGAGGCTGTCAATCAAATATAAACAACAGTTAAAAGGACAGTTAGATATGCTGAGATGTACATGTCACAAAAACCTAGAGGGAATCAAAGAAATTAGAATAATCAGAAGTCCCATCAACTAGGGAGTGACTTTGTGATGATCAAGAAAGCCTGCTATATCTGTGGAAGTTTTGATCACCTGCAGTATACCTGTAAACACAAGAGACATGTTAATGATCAAAAATAGGTTAAACCAGTGTGGAACAACTCAAAGAGGGTGAATGATCACTATTCAACAAGAATAACTCACCCCAATCCAAAAAGAAACTTTGTTCCAAAAGCAGTCTTAATGAAAACTGGGATAAGACCAGTTAATGCTGCTAAGCCAAAGGCTGCATATAATGCTGTCAAGAGGAATAGATTTAATACTGTTAAAGCATCAGCATGTTGGGTCTGGATGCCAAAGAACAGAGTGGTAGCTCATGTATCCAAAAACATCAGTGCATCAGTTACTTTGAAAAGATTGGATTACATTGATGCATAAGGAAGATTCAAATCTGTGATGGCTTGGGTTCCCATAAGATGATTTAGAGGATCCTTCCAAACAGGGGAGGATATGAAAAATATTAATAAAGATCACTTTTGTTTAGATAGATGCACAGGCTTAGGGGAGGCAAGAGTGCAACAAAGAAAAAGAAGAATCCAGAGAAGAGTGCAGCAAAGAAAAAGAAGAATCCAGAGAAGAGTGGAGCAAAGAAAAAGAAGAATCCAGAGAAGAGTGCAGCAAAAGCAGAAAGACCAAGAAGATGAAGTATTTAGAAGAATCCTCTCAGCAAAGAAAATGAAGGTTTAATTCAAGAAACATGATGATTTGGAGGTAAATCACAAGTTTAGGGGAGGATTGTTGGGAATTAAACACTTCAGAGTTAGTATTACCAAGGGATGAGTTAGTACTGCTAAGCCAACAGTTAGTACTGCTAGAAGAAAATAGTTCGTACTGCTCAAGATTACAACTGCTAGTACCAAATCAATAAGTTAATACTGCTAGAGTAAGTTAGTACTGCCTGTACTAACTTAAGACTTTTGAATAACTTACTACTACTGGTTATAGAGTTACTACTGCTGGTTCAAGATTACTGCTATTGGTGAGAAAGTTAATGCTGCTGAAAGTCTTCTTGTTGTTTCAACTAAAGTTAATGCTGCTGAAAGTCTTCTTGTTGTTTCAACTGAAGTTAATGCTGATTAGTCAAACAAAAGACTGAAGTTAATGATGATTGAAGAGATTAATGGTGATTGAGAATTTGACTAAATACTTAGGAAAGTATTAAATATTTAGTCATTGTATTTAATATATTTGACTAAATATTTAGGAAAGTATTGTAAGCTCATTAGGACTCCTTAATGTATAAAAGGAGATCCTAGGGCATCTAGTTTATACATCTCATTATCATACACATACCTACACAGCATCTCATTGTAATAGCTTCAAGGTTGTAAACCCTAGTACTACACAGAGTACTCGTATTATTTATCATTAATAATATTGAAGCGTTTTTGTTCATTCATATCTACTGTTTCATTGATATATCTTCTAGAGTATTAAAGAGTAGATTCCGCATACTCTTTGATATACACACAAAGTTTCTACTATTGTTATTTTGGATTTATCTAAGGTAACATACTCTTTACAAGGTAAAGAATCGATCTAGGATTAGGATCAACATACTGTTATTCCATGATAATTGTATATGCAAATTATTACAAACTATGGGTGTATAACAACGTAGCCCATTATTGACTTGTATTCACACTATTTATCATAAACCTATGAATTTCACTCAGCCATTGTGTTGATCTTTTTAGCATGTTTATCTCAGGTAATTGAGCAACTTATGGCACGGAGTGGCACGGAACTGAAGATGGTAAAACTGTTATCATTCAAACTTTATGTTTTCATATAGATTTTAGGACCTCCTTTTGTAAAACTCTGATATAATATTGAATGATAACTAAATTTTCAAAACGTCTCTTTTGAGTCGTTTTCTATTATTATGTCTGTTGTACTATGAAGTAATTCCCCAGATTAGCTTACGCTGCTATATTTGTCAAAATGGGGGTGTTACAAAGCCCCCTCAAATAAATGTCTAATTAAAGAACTTATTTAAGAGATTGTTACTTTTTGCTATTTTTTCACACTTGAATTTTTTAAACTTTGATGATTTTTGAAAGATGTTTTTTAAGAAATCCTTATTTTGTGAATAGATTATGATTATAAACCACATATTTTAGCAGTGAAAGATTATTTTATTAATGATTTACTCCCCCTCAGTTCATGATATATTTAGGCATTTAAAGAACCACTTTTTGTGAAAACAATATTATGAAACTGATAAAAACGGAGAAGATATGTGATTGTTTCATTTAAATTATAATTTTGTGTTTTTGTATTTTTCAAATTTTTATTTGTTTTTCATGTTTTGAAAAAGAATAAAAATACTTTTTTTGTTTTTTATTTTTTCAATTTTGTATTTCTTTTTGAAATGTATTTACAAAAGTTATTGATGTATGATCTTTCATTTAAGAAATTAACTTTGCCAGATGTTCCAACTCAGTTGGAATCATACATCTCATACCAATCCTATGAACTAAATACTCAAACCTTTCCCTTGGAAGGGCTTTAGTAAATAGATAAGCAAGTTGGTATTCCGTCCCGACAAAGTAAAGTTCAATGGTACCTCTTTCAACATGCTCCTTGATAATGTGATAGTGGATGTTAATGTGTTTTGTACGTGAATGTTGTACCAGATTGCACGATATAGCAATTTCACTTTTTGAGTCACAGTACATTGGAATCTTGTTGTTCCGATATCCATAATCAAGCAGTTGCGTTCTCATCCAAATGACTTATGCGCAACATGCTGATAAATATACATACTCAGCTTCTGCAATTGACATGGCTGTTCAATCCTGCTTTTTCGATGACCAACTGACTAGCTTGTCTCCCAGAAACTGAAGTCCTCCAGATGTGCTTTTATAATCATCAAGGTACCCTGCTAAATTTGTATCTGAATACGCAATTAGCTCAAATCCAAAATCCTTCGAGTACCATAATCCTTTGTTAATGGATTATCAGAGGTACCGAAAGATCCTTTTAACCTCTTTGAGGCGTTTCTCAATTGGGCGTGCCTGATAACGTGCATATACAAATGTTGCTAATGCAATATCTGGTCGACTTGCAATTAGATACATGAATCCTACAATCATACTATGGTATTTAGTTTAATCAGTTGGAGTACCTTGTAAATCTGCATCTATTTTAGCAGTAGCCATTGGTGTCGTAACAGTATCACATTTTCCCATTCCGTGTTTCCTAAGAAGCTCCATAGTGTATTGTGATTGGTTTATGAAGATTCCACAGAGAGATTGATGAATCTAAAGTCCGAGAAAGAACTTCATCTCACCCATCATTGACATTTCAAAATTTTCTTTTAGTAGTTTTGCAAATATGTTTGAGAAAAATGGATTTGTAGATCCAAAAATAATGTCATCGACATATATTTGAACTAATAAAATGTCATCCTCATGTCTTCGTGTAAATAGTGTTGGATCAACAATACCTTTTGTGAAATGGTGTTCAATCAAGAAGGAAGAAAGCTTGTCATATCATTTCGAGGGGCTTGTTTGAGACCATACAAAGCTTTCTTGAGATGATAAACGTGATTAGGAAATTCTGGATCTACGAATCCGTCGGGTTGACTTACAAAAACTTCTTCTTTTAATGGACCATTTAGGAATGTAGTCTTCACATCCATTTGGTATATTGTAAAGTTCTTGTGAGCCGCGTAAGCTACGAACATGCGAACAACCTCTAATCATGCGACTGGAGAAAATGACTCCTCAAAATCTATCCCTTCTTGTTGACTATAAACCTTTATAACGAGACGTGATTTATTCCTAATAAATGTGTTTTTAGCATCCGTCTTGTTTTTCCAAAGCCATTTTACCCTGATTGCATGCCCACCTTCCGGTAATGGAACAAGTTCCCACATATCTAGAAGTTTGAACTGATTAAGTTCATCTTGCATGGATTTGATCCAGCTATGATCAAGCATAGCTTCCTTGATGTTTTTTGGTTTAGTAAGACTCACTGTGAGTGCGTACATGCACAACTCTACATCAGACAATTTCTTCTTTGAACTGGCTTTGAAGGGTCACCAATCACTTATTCAATTGAGTGATTCTTAGTCCACTTATCGGTGAAGCGATGTTGTTGATAGAACTTGTGCATATCCTGATAGTTTGAAGATGACTTAGCTTCTTCGATCTCAGGATTTTTAAAAGAATGCATAATAGTATTCCTATCCAGTTCTTTAACGTCTTCTTGAAATTGTTCATCAGAATGATTTTCCAAGACTAGAATTGATGATTGTTGTGTGATTGGTTCTTTTGAAGAAGTTATATTTGCGGAGAACCACTATGTTCAACAATGATTGAAGATGGTGATAGAGTATCTTCAACATCAAGAGTATTTGCAACAGAATTATTTGTCATTTCAAAAGTACTTGGCGTATAATATTCTTCATACAAAGGACCAAACAAGTTATCCAAGTCTTGTTGTGACGGTATTTCATTCATGTCGTCAGATGAATCTAGAAAATTCAAGCAGTTTAGACAGAATTCTGAATTGTTGCATTCAGAAGCCATAGCTGTGAGTTCATCAAACTTGCTTTGGATTGTTTCCATTATCTTTTTGGTTCGACAGTTATAGATACGAAATCCTCGTGATGACTCAGAATAACCAATAAAGATACCAATGTCAGCCTTTGGTTTCATTTTCCCAAGATCAACACGATCATTTGTTGGATAACAAAGAGATCCAAACATATGAAAGTATTGAATATTGGGTTTTCTTCCTCGAATCAGCTCATAAGGAGTCTTGCTGTACCGTGTGTGTATAATAGATTGATTCTGAGTAAAGCAAGCAGTAGCAATAGCTTCTGCCCAAAGAAATTCTGGAGATTTTAAAAAAGATAGGCATTGTGCGTGTAGCCTCGACAAGTGTATTATTTTGACGTTTTACAACACCAGTTTGTTGAGGCATTCGAGCAATTAAAGTATGATAAACAATGCCTAGCTTTGCATAAAACGACAGTAATTTCTCATTTTTGAACTCAGTTCTATTTTCAGTTCGGATTTTTAGAATTTAAGCCTTTAGAGACCGTTAAACTTGATTTATGAAATTGATGATCATATCTAGAGCCTCATCTTTGCTGCGATGAAAATATACCCAGATGTACCAAGAATAATGATCAACGATCACTAGAATATATTTCTTGCCATTGATACTTGCTACCCTCATTGGCTCACACAAATCCATATGAATTAATTCAAGTTTGGATTCTATGCTTGGAACCAATTTTGGTGGAAGTGAAGCTTTCTTGCTTTTTCCTTACTCATAGATGATCTTTATTATACTTAAATTTCGGAAGCCCATCAACTAGATCTTTTGACATGAGTTGATTAATGATACCAAAATTCAAATAAGAAAGCCTTCGGTGCCATAACCATGATTTTGTTGATGTTGCTTTGGACATTAAGCACACTGGAGAAGAAGCCGCCAACTCAGAAATGGAAATGGTGTAGAGATTAGATGCACGAAAACCGGTAAGTAAATCATCACCCTCCAAATTCCGAACATAACACGTGTTTGAACGAAAAGCAACTTCTAAATCTCCATCACAAAATTGTCCGACCGAAAATAAGTTGTGTCCTAGGCCTTCAACATAGTATACGTGACATATCGTGAGATTTACTTGAACATAATATCCATATCCAATGATTCCTGTGAGGTGATCATTTCTGAAGCAGACTGTTCCCATGAATTTCTCAACAAAATTTCTTAGGAGTGACAGACTTCCAGTCATATGCTTTGAGCACCCGCTATCAATAATCCAAAGGAAAACCTGGATCATCTACATCACATGAAACAAATGCAGATGGAAGAGTGGATAGTTTGGCTACCCAGTTCTGAGTGGTAACCGGTGTGTTAGATTTAGATCGAACACGGGTACTACTCTTTGTTTCACTAGGTAGTGATTGAGCAGTTTTGCTCTTTGGTGTCCAATTAAAACATTTTTGGTTTTCAAACCATTTTTGCCACTTTCTACTTGTTGCAATTTTGTTTTTCATATAATTTCTAAGTGTCCTACTTTGACTATAATCAAGAGATAGTGGTAATATACTAGAGACCTTATTTGTTGCTGTTGGGTTTTAGCAACACTTAATTTATATTTCACAACTACAGAAGTTGCTCCTAAATTCTTAGATCTTGCTACTATAGGGGTAGTGAATAAGGCTCTCTTTACTTTAGAATCTCTAGACAAAGCATAAAAGCAACACGTTTTTCATGAGAAAGCAAAAAAACATCTTTACCACAAGAAACACAAACAATATTTAAACCGTCATTAACAACATTTACAGTCTTGGTATTTAATACACGTGCATTTGTTTGACATACAATCGAATTCATTGTTTCACGCTTATTAGACACTTTATACTTTACACTTACTTGATCTTCCTAAACATGTGAAGTGTCTCTGTTCTTATCATTTAGTGTTCTTCAAGACTCTATCCTTTGATTTAGTGTCCTTACACCTTGGTCTTCTAACACTATTAGAACTTTCTACACCTGTAGAATTAGAAACATTCATGTTGGTTTTAGAATCCTACGTCTGTGTCTCTAATTTTGTGATTCTCTACATTCCTCTTGCGATTACATTCACACTTTGTTTCTCACTTTGCTCGTTTTTTGGTATAGAATGTGAAGTGACTGGTTTTGACCTATCTGTATTGACCTTAGTATTTGACACTTTTTAGCCTTAACTGCTCTATTTTTAGGCAATGGTGTTACACAGAGAAGTGTTCCTGAGGTCTCAGATTTGTCAAACTTAGTGTTCACATTCTTCCCCCCTTTTTCAATGGTTTTAAGCTTATTCTTGAGTTCAGAGAGATAGAGAGAGAGAGATAGAGAGAGAGATTTAAATTGCTTAAGACTACCACAGCAGCTTAAAAGCCATATGTCTTTTTGATTTAATTGTTCAATAACTTATCAACCTTTTTTGATGTTGAGTCTGTGTTGCTTTTTTGAATTAAAAAGATTTTGAAATTCAAGTTTAATATTTCTCTTTACTTGAACAACAGAATCAACTTGAGTTTTTAGCAAACCAGTTCTCTTTCTTTAAAATGTTGACAATCTTGACTTCCAAGAGACATCACATGCAATTTCTCCTTTTTATGCTATAATTTGCGTTCAAAATCAATGCTTTGAGCTTGTGATTACTTAAAATCATTTTCAAGAATTTTGATTTTCTTGAGTAAATTGGCTTGGATATCTTTGGAGTCACTTGAACTTTTCACAAGTCATTCTTAATTATCCACGCTTTCAGTTCTTAGAGAATTAACAACAATCTCGGTATTGACAGGGTCAAGGATACTTTCAAAAGTCGATCGATCTCATTTTGTAAAATATTTTCTTTTATAGATTTTTCTTTAACTTTCTGTTCCATTGATTCAAAAATATTTAACAATTCCTGTACTTCGCCAATGAGTTCTTGTTGAAGTTCTTACAAATTCATTGACAAAGAGTCAGACATCGGAATTACATCTATTTTTTAAAACTCTCTTAAATAATTTTGAATGTCAGACATCCATCGTCTTTTTCTATCTTCTAAAAGAGTGATATCAATTCATTTTCGTAAATCATGAATTGCTAAACCCATTATCTTAAACATTTTTAACAATTTACTCTCTTTTTGCATTTTTAGAATTGGTAAATCTAATGTAACTTCTTATGACTCAGAACAATCATTAGAAGTGAAAGGAAATGAAAAATATGTTTGTTCAACAGAAGGTTCTTGTTGAGGCAAGCATCTCTGTTTTTCATAAAGGTGCATTTAATTGTTTATAGTTAAAGTTTTGATATCACCATTTTGCGGCACGCACTAGCGCGCGTCAACGACTTTCTTTCGCATCCTCTAAAGTTTCCTCAAAATCAGGTGAATCAATTTTTAAGTTAGTACTATGAAGCAGTTCACCATGATACATTTTGGGTTGTGATGCAATGGATTTCTTGAGACGTTCAAGATTTTTATAACCCAACCCAGCTTTGAGAAAAGGATCATAAACTTTATTTAGTTGTTTACCAAGCATGTGAATTGTTTGAATTGATTGACCCATTTTATGAACAATTCGATCTTGAGAACTCAATTTCTCTTCGAGGTCACAAATATCTTTAAGATATCGATTTTCTCGTTTTTGAAATCCTTTTTAGCTAAGTGAGTTTCATGTTGAATTATTATCTTTTCATTTTCAATTTTGAAAAAATCACTTTCAATTTTTTCCTTTTCTTTCAAAATTCTCTCAATGCTGTCCTTATCAGTACGTATTTCACGTTCCAACTCTTAACATGTTTCTTTATATTTTGAACATTGAATTGTTTTTGACTCAAATGTTTTGACCCGATCCTTAAACGTCTCCTTTTGTAGCAACTCTTTTTTGCTTTTTAAGCTCATTGTTTAATCATTTTTTATTTTCTGCTTCTCTTTGAACATTATATGCCAGCATTTGAATATCATGATATTCATCATGAGCATTTGAATCATGTTCAGATGTGCCACCATTATTTTCCACATAAGAATCATCAAATACGATATTAAAATCAATTTGATCATCATAAGATGTGTGAATAATAGGTTTATGTTTCGCATGATTCACTTGTTCATGAACCTTGTTTGAAGCATTTACCTTACTGACAGCCTTTGCATCATAGGATGGCTCAGAGTCAACATTGTCATCAGCTTGTTGAATTCGAGCCATCATGATTACTGCAACAGTTATCTCTTCTAATGTTTCTGTAAAACCCCGTATTTGAAGGTCACTAGTAATTTTTCACTTGTATTTAATATTCAAAGTTTCTAAAAATTTTCCTTTCACTATTTCGTCGTTTTATATAAAAATCGTCAATTTTGAATAAAAAGCGCTATGATTTAAAATTTTATCCGTTTTTATTGATCGAGAAACCAATGACTCCGTATTTGGGCCTTGAGCGCCAAATTATTTTTATTTTTGTATTTTTCGCTTTCCTCGTGTTTTAAATTGCACCTAGACGAAAATCGCGTTTTAGGAAAAAGTATCGGGCTAAGAAAGGTTTTAGGGCCCGAGATTTATGGGTATTAGTAGTTTAAGTAACAATGGGCCAAAGCCCACTCTCCCCTCCCCTCTCTTTTGGCTGGCGGCCCAACTCACACAAACACACCCATTTTATTTGTTTTTATTATTAACACTTAAAACCTACTAATCATAAATAAAGCCCAACTAAAAACCCACTCCTCCCCTTTTTATTCACAAACACACGACATACACAAACAATAAAAAAACACAGACAAGAAAACCAACAGTCGAATCCTCTCCCTCTCTTCTTCTTGGTTCGACTCAGCCAACACCAAAACCACCATCCACACCTTCAAATCTCCACCAAATCCTTTCCTTTTAATCTTAAATCAATACTACAATAAACCCTAATCACTCCTCACCAATAAAAATCATCATGCAAGGGGGTTATGAGTTCTTGATTTGTGGAAGATTTTAAGTGTTAAGGTTTTGACTTGATTTAAAGCAAGAGGGTTAACAAGGGCTTGATTTAAGAAGGTTGGGGTATATTGGAAAGTTGTTTCGGGTTCTTGGTTTGGTCCTTGTGTAATCGGCAGCCAACACACACCCCTCTAAGGGTTGTGTTTGATCATTCTCCTTCTTCTATTTTGTGTTGTAAGTCATCCTTAAAAACCCTAAGTTATTATCTAATTTGTATGTAGATGCATGTGTTTGATTTTGGTTCCTTGAGGCATGCATGTACTTGATATGTTTTGGCTTTGGTTTAATATTTTTCATGGAGTATATTGGCTGTAGATGATGTTTATAAGGTGTGTTGTGGCATTGCATTTAGCTAAGTAGTCGTTTGGATGAGTCTTGGAATGATTTAGAGTTAGAAATTAATAGCAGTTTTGAATCAGTAGCAAAACGTGGGTCTTTCTAAATTTTTTTGGCCTGGAGCCTGTGATTAAACTACATAGTTGGGTAGATATATGTTTAAGGTAAATGTAGCCAATTGGATATAGCCGTAACTCCTCCGGATGAGTGAGTTATGGCCGTTTTACGAAGACTTGTCGAATCTGGACACTTGTTTGGAAAACAGATTAAACACTATAATTTTTCACTAAAGTTCTGCATTTTAAAGCTTGGTTCAGTAGTATACATCTTAAACTAACTTCTCCAAGAGGATTCACTTTAATAGCTATTACGGTTTGGAAAATACGTCAAAATTAGTGTTTGGTAGGAAAATTTGGGACTGCTGCAGACCAGCAGTATAAATGGGTTAATTGCAGCAAACTTTTGGCCTAAGAAGGTCTGGATTAATTGATGGGAAATTAGAATAATATAGAATATAAAGCAAGAATAAACGTAGATAAAATAAATGGTTTTTCTTGTTCGATTTTCTATTTAAAAAAGTTGTAGAAATAAGTTTAAAGTACATGTGTCAAGTTGGCTAGAGCCATGTCTCCTCCGGGTGAGTGAGATATGACCGATTTACAGAAACTAGTCAGTTCTAAACTACTATTTGAAAAAGGGATTTAACTCTAGATTTTTACACTAAAGTGTTTGGTTTTTAAAACATGGTTAAACACTAGACATCATAAGCTTTCATCTCTCTTTGGATTCAACTTGATAGCTATTATAAAATAGGATTTATGGCCAAAACCGTAAGCGTTAGAAATTCAGCGAACTTTCTGTTTTGAGTTATGATTAGTAAAAACTCATTTCTCGTGGATTGGTAAATGGTTTGATTAAAAGGCCTAATGTTCTGAAAACTAGACTTAAATATATTTCTAGGGGTGAAATCCCCACCCTTTTATCTTTTATAGGTTAAGAGATATGGTCTTGTAAAGTTGACTAAAAATTCAGCAACATAGTTTTACGCCTTTTCTTGAGAAATAAAAGTGCGGCCACATAGTAATAAGATAAGAATCGCTAAGCGAGACTTAGTAGACACTTAATGTAGTATAAGTGCAGGTTGTATACCAATTTGGGGATAAAAATACTTTGGTTAAGTTATAATGCAATGCCATGCATATCTCGGAAACATATCTCGTGATCATTTGATTTACTTTTACGTATCGATCTTCTTTATCATTCTAAGCCGCATCACGTCTTTTAGGTTGTGCTTAGACGCTTCTCACTCGTCCGATGATTCATCTACTTCTGGTCTTCATCACTCCTCGGTGAGTTCATAGCCCCATCTTTTCTTCTTTAATGGTTTTCATAACTATTTTCGGGGTGAGAATACATGCTTGTTTTACTAAGCAAAATTATTGATTCCAATTTCATAAGCGTTACATGAATGTTTTTACTAAAGATTTTACTTGCTTTTCACATGATTTCTAATACATGTTTGATACATGGTTGTTTAC